>JBBPMQ010000305.1:0-26424 GCA_038090375.1 Boletus rubroflammeus | reverse complement strand
GGCCAGCGTTGCCGCTTACCTCTCTCCCGGTTTCAAGCAGCTCGGAAGGCTCTCTGACCTAGACGAGGCACTTGCCCTCCAACGCAGTACATCGGAACTTCGCCCAAAGGGGCATCCTGATCGAGCCCTTTCACTGGGCAACATCGCGACTTGTCTTGATGCCCGTTTCAACCAGCTCGAAATGCTGTCTGACCTCGACGAGGCACTTGCCCTCCAACGTAGTGCATTGGAACTTCGTCCGCAGGGGCACCCTCATCGAGCCACTTCACTAAGCGTCGCGAATTCCCTCCAGGCCCGTTTCCAACAGCTCGAAAGGCTCTCTGACCTCGACGAGGCACTTTCCCTCGAGCGCAGTGCATTGGAACTTCGACTGCTGGGGCATCCTTATCGAGCTTTGTCCTTGGCCAGCCTTGCTCGCACCCTCCATGCTCGATTCAAGCACTCGCCTGCGCACGACATCAGTGACCTCCAGGAAACATTCAGTGTATATTCCCAACGCTCTCTGACGTCTCTCAGACAGTGTCTTCCGCTGATCTCGAATGCGCCAAGCAGCTGAAGAATGCAAACACAGTACTACAGTTTTGGCTTACCAAACGTTTTTGCACCTCAGTGTCTACCATCTCACCACTCTGCCCTCTCTCCCTGAGAATGTTGGACCACTCAACAGCTCATAACCTCTTTAGCAGTCAATGTGTTTTCCACTTGTCTTCGCTATGGCAATCCCACCAATGCAATCGAGCTCCTTGAACAAGGTCGTGGTGTCTTTTGGAGTCAGTTGATCCGCCTTCGCTCTCCACTCGACGACGTGGTAGCATCCGGTGATACAGGCAAGAAATTGGCAGACAAGTTCACCCAGGTGGCCTCTTTCCTTCGCAGCGTGCTTGATGCCCCTCCCAATGCTGACTCTCCACATAATCGGGCGTGGCGTCTCAACGTCCAATTGCAGGATATTGTCACTGATATTCGCAAGTTGCCTGGCCTCTCTCGTTTCCTCCAACCTTCGCTTTTCTCAGACCTCCAGGTGGCAGCTTCCAATGGACCGGTCAGTAAATGCCAGCAAATATAGCTGCGACGCACTGGTATTTCTATCTGACCAGGATCCCCTCCACGTCGTTCTCCCCATCACGAAAGCCCGCGTCTATAAAATATCATTGGAGCTTCGTCCTCTGATCCACCGTGCCAAACACGAAGATGTGACGAGGGAGTTTTTGTTGTTTCTACGATAGCTTTGGGATGAAATTGTTTTTCCGATTGTGAACATCCTTCAGGAATTCTGTCCGGTGCCCGACTGCCGAGTTCTCTCTACTCCCATTGCACGCTGCCGCCTCGTTTCGGAAGGGCCAACCGAGGCTCTCCGACCTTTATATTTCCTCCTATACACCGACCTTGACAGCCCTCATTCGCGCTCGAGAAAAAGGTTCATTAGATCCATCCGTGGAACAGCATCGTTTCCTGATCATCGGCCAGGCACAGGCTGCGGGACAGAATGCACTTGGCTCAGTTAACACTGAGCTGTCCACTGTATCACAGCGTGTCAAGTCTGTCGCAACGCTCACCTGTATTCGAGACCAGGACGCAAACATCAGCAAGGTTGGTGAAGAATTGAGCAAGAACGATTTTGTTCACTTTGCCTGTCACGGAATCCGCAATCGGAAGCAGCCGTTCGAGTCTGGGTTTGCGTTGGGTGACGGACTGTTGAAGATCGAAAACATCATGCGATACGACTTGCGGAACGCCAAGATTGCGTATCTGTGCGCGTGCCATACAACCGTCGGTGACGAAGAAAGTCCGGACGAGGTCATCCATCTCGCTGCAGCCATGCAGTTCTCCGGGTTCCGTTCGGTGATTGGGACGATGTGGGCTGTGGAAGATGCGCACGCAATCGAGATCACGTCGAAATCTGGTGAACCAATCTGGTCGTCTGGACCAGCTCTCGCATTGCACAAGACGATGAGGAGTATTCATTCCCTTTGATCAGCGGATCCTCTACATACATATTGGTCACTAGCGGTGGTGCTTTCCGGTGCGTACGTGCTTTCCGCGGTGCGCTGTTATCCAAACTAAACTACCTACAGCTGTGCTTGCCGTAGCAGGTTGTATTCTCGACGTAATTTACTAAAATTGGACATGTTTCTATGGCATCCTTTGGCTTGTGCGTGACGGGAAATCCTGCCCTGATGAAGAGTCTATTTTCACCAAAGCTGTTGAAATTCCATCCTCACTCGCACGGAGCTCCTTGATTAGTGATTAATGGCCACCGACACGGCTCCTCCATGTTAGGTTTCGCTGGTTTCGATTCGTTCGCCGAGATTAAGAAGATCTTTGCTTTGCTTTTTCGGCTGAGTCACCGTACGCCCCTCGTCGTTCCCTCAATCGGCTTTTTCTTTTTCGTCACACGAACAGATCCGCCCGCCACCCGCTATGTTTGTTCAGACATCGTCGATCGCCTGTTTGGTGCGATACGCCTAGTAACTAGCGCGCTATATGCACCGGATTCACGCAATGACGTCAACGACATACCTGGAAATCTTCGTACGCGGCTTCGTTGCACACAGGACTCGGATGCTTCACAATGCTGGCAGATGGTAGACGCACGGAGTGCGTTTGAGTACGGCAAGGTTATCGTCTCGTGTTGAGACGAGCGCCAAGCGGTGCACTGCATATGTGGACTTTGAGACCAGGTTGAATTGCCTATTTATTAGTACCGATGCTTTTCGACTCGGAGTTGGGCGGAAACGGAGATGGCGGCGTGACAGGCTACTAAGCACACCAAAGGACCGAGTCGGAATCCGACTAGTGAGATGAAAGGAAAATAAATAAATAAGGCTAGTAAGGAGTCCTTTGACTCTTCGGTCCCAGATCCTAAACGTTCAAGCTTTCGCCCATGTGCGGCTTCATTGTTCCGAGAAGATCATGTTCTGTTGTTTCAGGCTTACTACGAAAAGTGGGATGATATTGGAACCAACACTGATGATATCAAGGGCAAGAGAATGTACTAATCGTAAAAGGTCGATTATCTTAGACTGTCGTAAACACTACTACATCAGTAAGCACTACATCGGTAAGCACCCTTTAAACCAGCCGTGATCGGGTCCACCCCAAGCTGCGTTATTGAGGGGTGGGATGCCGTCCTGTGTTGGTCTCCTGCCTCTTTCCCTGCTGCGTAAATCGTAGGGGTAGGTGCCCTGATCGTGATCAAGCCCTGCTCCGCGCTGCACGATCTCCGGTTGTTTGGTTTCCCTCTGTTTTCCCCAGCCCCAAGCAGTATTGCGATATTGGGTCCTCGCCTCAGGCTGTTGCAACCGGGCCTCATGCTGTGCCTGCACGAGAGTCCTCTCCAGTCTTCGCCGATCGTTCTCTGCCTTTTCCATCTTCTGCTGGAGTTCACTACGCTCTTGCTTTAATTCTTCTCCCCAAGCGCGATCGTTCGCCTTCTCAGCCTCTTCCATATCCTTCTGCAAGTCGGCCAGTTCTTCTGTATGTTTCCCCTGCATGCTGGCCATCTCTTCGGTAAGCACAGCACCAGCGGAAGTCTCGTTAAACTTTTTTCCTGCCTTCAGCTCACGCTCGAGCTGCGTCGTTATCGGCGGGAGGGGGATGAACTCGGAAATAATTTCCTCCGCAGAAACAAGGTTGTTGTCGTGACGAAGCATTTTAGCTTTGCCGTCGAGAAGAGGTTTGAAGGTCTCGTTCGCTAGGGCTTCCTCCCGATCCTTTCCCTCTTGCTCGCCGACGCGACTCCAGTTCGTAGTAACGATGCGAACGTTGGCGAGGTTTTCATCTCCGCATAGCGCGCGGAACATTCGCAGGTTCTTTAGTGAAGTGCCACCGACTCGTGGATCCGAGATGCGGTGCATGCAGATGAGACCGTTGAGCTGCGGTCGTGGGCTGCGGATTCTACGATCACAAAAGTTGTACTCTGAAACGAAGTATTTAAACTTACCCGGCCTCGGGCCCCAAACAAAGCGATATCATCCCCAGGATGTCCGTGTCAGTGACACCTCGGGAATCATCAAAACCTGGCGTATCGATAAGCACGACGGTACGACCAGTCTTCTTATCAACGTATCGAGCCGGCTGAATAATAGATGTTTCGGAGGTGGGACCATGACCGATATTGATTGTATCGTCTCCGGTCAGAAGACGGATGAACTGTGCGGTGAAACATAAGCCTGAGTCGGATCAAAGTCACTCTTACTCACCGTTGACTTCCCTGCCACGCAGCGAGGGGGGGGGATTCAGTTCAAATACGTTCAGCCTCATCATGGTCAGGGAAAACGTACCAGTCCCAGTTATGCCCATGACGCTGTGGGTTCAACTTAGCTGGATCAACATAGTAGTATGCACAAGAGAGTACATACGCAATCACTATTGGGGAAACATCTTGGTCATCAACATTCTGCATGACTGGACAGAGTGTGTGATGTTAAATGGAATGCGACGAGAGGCAGAAAGCGTCAATCCGGGAGGGAAGGAACAGTGGAACATGATTTCGTTCTAGTCACCGATCTAACCCCAAACCCTTAGGCCGAGGCATGTGTTCCAAATATCACGCCTTGACCTCGTGGAGTTGGGCGATAAGTAATTATCGGGTTCCATTCCAGAGATGGATCATGACATCGCCGTGTATGTAGTAAAGGAAAGGCAACGTTTTAGGGACGTAACCTCGCTGAGTCTGAGCTTGAATGTACTACATATTAGAACTCCCAAGCTGTTCATGCATATCGGGGACCACGACGGACAATCTAGTGATTGATTCTGTACCGCGCTCTTCAGAGCCGTGTCCTTAACTCTGGCAAGAAACATTCTCTCAACCGGAGCTTGCAAACTACGTCGCCAACGGTCACGTCTGAGATCGTAAGTCCTCTAAGTCGATCAAATGTTCCACTATCATCTAAAAAATCGACCCGCAAGTGACATGTGGTGCAGACAATCCAGCGCGGAACTGACACGAGCTGCGTCTCCCCTCGTCCTTGAGTCCTCTAAGTCGATCAAATGACTATCATTGCAGCGTCGTCCGTGTTCATCAAGCTATCGTCGTTGGCATGTTCAATCGAATCCTGCATCGTCCCCATCAAAGTTGTGGTCGGACGAGATCGGGGCTGTGCAAGTTGCGAATCCCGAGCGTCATTACATTCGTGTAATGCATTCACGTTTTCCATAATCTTCAACAAACGAGCTATTCCCCTCGTGTTATTATTTCGCCACCTGTTGAATGCGTCCGTCCACGATTCACCGACTTCTCGCAAATATGCGGCCGTTCTCCGAGGCTTAGATAGCACAAGCATCATCCGTGCATAACGTGATTAATCACTTCTGCCAGCGTGGCATAGATCGGCTCGGTGCGCGTTCATCAACACAGGTCGATGGGCATCCGCTCGAGACGGAGGCATTGCCAGCCCAATCGCCACCTTCCCTCCAACCCAGCGCATCAACGCACAGCAACCTGGGAAAAGTCCAGATTGATCATGACAGTGTTCATAGGTCCGAAATGAGTCGGAAATCGCGGTATCATTGTTGTAGAAGTAAGCCCTGGATGGCTAACATCAGTGATTTGCTTCAAGCATCTCGTGCACGGATGGATTACACAGTTATCTGGCGTGATGGAGTTGCCACCCGGATACCGGACCTCACTTGGAACATGTGCATGGATGATTACGTTCCCAGAAGAATACCTTGATGTCAGTCAAGCTCCACGCAACCGCATACCTAGTCAAATTACTCAACGTCTATTGACGTTTCGAAAAGCGCAAAAAGGGAAAATAACCAGCCACCACCAGTGTTGATGTAAAGCCGGGCCCAAAGCTGTTTCCGACTCAGCCTCAGGATCAGCGAATCGAACGCCACATCCAGCATCGCCACTGACGAAGGCCCATCACAGTCGTATCTTGGCTATATCTGAATTGGATGAACTTGAAAAGTCGCGCGTAGCTTCTCAAACAAGAAAGGCTATACCCGGTCTGCAATCGACCGCCTGGCCCTGCGTACAGCCTGGGAGATTATCAGAAGCAGGACATCCATTATCACCATCAGAAGATGTAGAGTTGCCTGATTGGGCGACTGGTTATTGACACCCTCGATGATGTCTAATTTACCCTGTGGAGTAGCCGTCAGATACATCAACCAGGGACATCCATTTAGCCCTACTTCGTAGGGCCAATTACCGTCGACTTCCTGGGCACAAAGTCAACTATCAAATCAAAACTTGGAGAAAAGAAATAGACCCTGTAAATAACCGAACGAAAATAAAAGCCATGTCAGTGAATGTTTGATTTTATTGGCATCAAACGAACCCCGAACAATGGTTGAGCAATCTCAATAATACCCAGACCAAGTAAACAACTCACAATTGGCGGGTCAAGTTCCACAGCCCTCGGGGCCATCTGTATAATATCAAAGCTGGAGTTGCTTCAGCGCAAAGAAGAAGAAATCAATCTTACAAACATAGTTGGGCCTACATGGCAACGTGTTCGCTGTATTGGTTCCAAGACTACAGCACAAAGGAGTTCCATCCAGGTCCGTTGATATTGAGGTAGTTGGTACTGTATTGTCCGCTTTCAGACCCACGACATTGTCGGCAGTAACCCAAACCAAGCCTTGATTCCATGCGGTCGCCGCGTCGACATAGTTCCTGAGTTGTGCTAACTCCGCAGTGTTTTGCCACTGGAAGGGCATCAAGAAACGAATACCCAGTGAGACTAGCAAATTGAACATTCGAATAAGTTGTGGCCTGTACCCAAGCAGGGACGGCAAGCGCGGCAATTACACGAAACGACGGGATCACGAATTGTCGTCATACCTACCGGTGAGTAATCCTTGCCAGTGGAACCGATGCATCGTACAACAAAACAGGCAAGTACGAGAAGATGAAGACATTGATGTTGATGTCCAAAGCCAGCAGCACAGGCTCATTATCGTGCTTATCCACTCTTTCGGAGATCAACAGCAGAGCATATGCATAGAAACGGAGTAGCGGGCTCGTGAGCTGAACGGAGTCGAGATTGAACAACTTCTAGAGACATTGACATGAACGAGGTTGACCAAACCCTAACCATCGAAGAGCCCCGAATTAACTTTTCCACGTGGTCTACTTTGCCAGAGACCGGCAGAGACTGCAGGAGAAAATATCGTCCGAGGCTTCTTGAAGTTGCACATTGCGGTAGCTGAGACATAAGCACCCTCAGGCTTGGCAGCAGTTCTGCGAGGTTCCTACGACCTTTACTAGTAGGTACTGTGTCTTTGTAGACACTAATATAGCTAACTTGGCTGATCCATTCACCCACCCGACTCCTACTAGGATGATGTATCACAAGAAACCTCACACAGAACAAAATGTACTTGGAAATCATCGAAATCATCGAATTACCACAAGGGAAGACTTGGTCACGTGACCGGTAGGTACCTCGGTATTGGAACAAGATTCCGGTCTCAATTCTCAAGGTGTTTTTCCCAAGTGGAGTGACGCTGTACAATTAATACTTCGTGTGGGAGAACGAACGATCAAAGCATGGAGTAATCATGTGCGTATCTTTAAAGTCATCTCCTTGACCTCGGTTCCGATATTCTGCAGGCCAGGCAGTCTACCTTGTCGATGGTGGCGGCGGGTTACACATGGTTTCTGAGAGGGTAAGTATTGGTTGAACATCGTTCCCACAAGCGGTGTCGCGATGGCTGTCACGAATGCAGAACCTCCGCATTACTCGCGAGGCATCGGTCTCGAGATGACCCGGCCGCTACTTCAATCTCCGTGACACACTGTATTTGCCTCATGCTGTTCACCATTTACCGCGATGGAGTTAGGAGGCTTGACGTCTTCTGGCCCAGGTAGACTGAACATCATCAAGCTCGACGTGACAGATAAAGAGAGCATCAAAACTGACATAGAGGAGGGTACTTCGGATCCTGGACGGACGAGGTCTCGACTATGTGGTTAATAATGCTGCTGTGGTTAGTCTTTTTTTGCTTTCGATGCAGAGATGTGAATGTGTAAATCGTAATTTCAATTTATCTTGTTCTTGATGGTAGAATCTCGCGCCGGACACTGCTTCCAGTTCGAACCGGAACATTTGGCAACGTAAATCGTGTCGAACTTGATGGGTGGGTCCGGCGCTGGTCTCGAGGTAGCTCTTGCCGGCGATTGAGGGAAGCAAACGAAAGGTAGTTGTAAACCTGACGAGTACGCTGGCGAGCATCGGGCAGGATTGTGGCCCCACGTCGTCGAGTTACAGTATCAGCAAGACGGCGTCGAACATGTTGGTAAGTAGCGCATACCGAATCGTCGACATGCCTTGATCGATGCCTTGATGGATAGACATACAAGCAAGCGAAAGAGCGACCGAATTTCGCACCATCGTTAGTCGATCCTGGATGGGCGAAGGCGAAGATGGTTGGGCCTGCAGCGATCTTGGAACAAAAGACAAGCGTCAAGCGGGTACTGAGCGTAATTACGAACGCTCTGGCGGCCGATTCTGAAATGTTTTATAATTATCAGGGAAAAGAAATATCAACGCGGTGTTATGAGGTTCTTTGTTGGTGGATTGGATATGAACGTGCGAGAGGGTGCTGCGCCCTTGTGTTGCATTAAATAATGACGATTACAGTAGAGAATGGAAGTGGCAGCTCAGTATTGGGTCAAGAGCAGCTGGATCACCTGGAAGAGCGTCCGTCGTGACCTTTTAAGCACATGTCAGAGCAGGAAGGGAGAATGACATCAACGATTGGCGCCTGTCTCCTGGGAGCGTACCTGATGGATTTGTCGGCAGGGGTATCCACGGGTTCGTCCGAGAGATGGACACGAGGTGGGCTGTGAACTTCATCAAATGGAGTCGATACGCTCGGGCAAACTACATAATAGACTCTTGTTGACGTGGATACCGACGGACAGCGACTCCGACGGGTTTGACTCCGTTCCGCATTAGCATTATTGGGCTGGATTGAGGCTCAGCATTCAGCATTGGATGATGTGTCGCATCATTTCGGGGTGCGGTGTTGGGTCTTGGGCATAGGCCAGAGGAGACCTAGTGAAGAAATGTCAGGAGGAGACAAAGAGAGCGTAAAATAGGGCAGAGAGATTATTCCTGGGAGTTAAATACTGGCCCTGACGAGCCTGATTTACTCAGCTGAGAGAGCACCGCCATTGAGGACGAGAGTCTTAGTCAACGGACGGCGGCAAAAAGCTAGGACGACGATGGCGGCGTTCTACCCAGGACCAGTCGCGACGGTGTTGGGGCAAGTTCTTGAGGAGAATGGCTCGGACATTGCGCCGTCGCACGGTGGGGTAGTTCAAGGAGGGTACGAGTTTGACTTGCCCATTAGCTCGGCTGCGGCAAGTACTCAGCCACATCCTTCCTACAACGCCTCTCATCATCTTCCCCCTCCCTCGCCGTCCTCGCCAGCGACCTCAACGACGGCGACGACGACGACGGCCACAATAACAACACACTCCACAACATCCACCTCAGCGGCGACGGCCATCCCACGCCCTCTCCCCGCACTGTCCGCGAGGGCACAGTCGACCCCCAGACCTCGGCCCGCCTCTATGCCCCCCCAGTCCTACACCACCTCCCCACAAACAAGCTCTTCCGATCGCGACAGACAGCAGCCCATGTCCGACCAAAAACACCGCCAGCACAGAGATGGCTCTACATCCAAGCAGTCCCGCAGCGCAAACAGAGTCCTCGGCGACTATACCCTTACCAAGACCCTTGGCGCAGGTAGCATGGGCAAAGTCAAGCTCGCCATTCATAATGTCACGGAAGAAAAGGTTCGTCGTCTTCAGAACACCCTTCTGCGCGTGCGCCTTGCTCATCTTCGTTGCCTTTGCTTTCCTCACTAGCTCGCTATAAAAATCCTTCCCCGCGTCCACCCTTCCACATCCCTTCCAAATGGTTCAAACGCTTCTCCAGAGGCTATCGCAAAGCAGGCTTCCAAGGATGCTTCCAAGGAGATCAGAACCATCCGCGAGGCCGCTTTATCCATGCTTCTGCACCATCCCTATATCTGCGGCATGCGTGAAATGATCATCCATCAACATCATTATTACATGGTATTCGAATACGTGAGCGGCGGTCAGATGCTCGACTACATCATCAGCCACGGTCGGCTGCGCGAACGTGTCGCACGCAAGTTTGCTCGCCAGATTGGCAGTGCACTTGACTATTGTCACCGCAATAATGTGGTTCATCGTGGTATGTCTCTTCTTGTTACTTTTCCACGCGCCTCGTATTCACTCACGCTTCAATCAGATCTCAAAATCGAGAACATACTTATATCAGAGACCGGAAATATCAAGATTATCGATTTCGGACTCTCGAATTTATACGACCCCGCCGAACGTCTTTCTACTTTTTGCGGTTCATTATACTTTGCAGCCCCCGAGTTGTTAAATGCAAAGGTTTATACTGGTCCCGAGGTCGATGTATGGAGTTTTGGCGTCGTCCTCTATGTCCTTGTCTGTGGCAAGGTTCCCTTCGACGATCAGAGCATGCCAGCGTTGCATGCAAAGATCAAGCGTGGATTTGTCGAGTACCCAGTCTGGTTGAGCGCTGGTACGTCGAATCGATATCTTTGGGACATTGGTCGTTGCTGATCCCACGAGCAGAATGCAAGCACTTATTATCGCGGATGCTCGTCACCAACCCTGCGGCACGTGCCTCATTGACCGAGGTACTTGAGCACGCATGGATGGTTCGTGGATTTAGCGGACCACCCGACTCTCATCTCGTTCATCGGGAACCTCTTCGTGTGGACGACCTCGACCGGCAGGTCATCCGAGGCATGAAGGGGTTCGAGTTTGGCACCGAGGAGGAGATTGAGCGCAAGCTGGTCGCAGTCCTGGAGTCCGAAGCCTACATTCGCGCCCTCGCCACTTGGGACAGGAAGCGAGGTCGAAACGGCGGTCGCTGGGGCGAATCTTTTTCAAACTCCTCTCTCGCTGTCTCCTTTGACGGTTCCTCGTCCAACATTCACAAGGATGGTTTGACCCCATCCAAGAAGTCTAAACGGTTCTCAGGGTTCGACTTTTACCGTCGGAAGCTGTTTTCGCCCGCTTCTTCACCACCAACGACCCCATCCCATTCCCCACCCAACTCCCAATCGCATCTCTCAATTGTTGATGCCGGTCGCGAACCTGTGGAGCCTACGCGTGGGTTCCATCCACTTATTTCCATGTACTACCTCGCTCGGGAGAAGCTCGAACGCGAACGCGTGTATGGACCTGGTCACTTTGCCAGTTCCCAGATATCCATTCAATCCGGTGCCGTTCCCGGTGCACCCGCCATCGACGAGGCTATCCCGAATGCGTATGGCGCCAAGGCGCAATCCCAGCCCGCCAAGCGAGAATCACAATCACTGGCTACGCCTGTCTCCGCCAGGCCAGACTACAGTATGCCTCTTCCCCGTCTGCCAGCACCAGAAACGTCGCACTACTCTGGCATGTCCTACGATGCAGCGTCTGCCACGGCATCGCCTACGGCTGCGACATTCCATGGGCGACCGAGGGCGCGTGATGTTGGGCTGCCGCCACCGCCACAACCATCAACGAAGCGGGTAGACGTCCCTGCCACCCCAACGACACCCACCACCGGCACAGCCTTGCCTCGTGCACCACCCGCGTCGACACATCGCCGTAGTCACAGTCTCAGCCAACGTCCGACGGTTCTGCGTGGCTTGGGCGTATTTGGAGGGACGGAAAAACCCGTGGACGAAATGGCAGAGGATATACAAATGCCCCATACGGCTGGCCCAGAGGTTAGCGAATTTGCGGCAGCCAAGGAGAGGGTCGTTGGCGAGGACGAACGGGGTATGCATGATGGTCCGCTCTCAGCGGGTGCGACGTTCGTGAAGCGGTTCGGGACGTTGTTGGGTGGTGGTGTGCGCGGGGAAGATGGGAAACGGGGACAAGGGAGCATTGGCAAACGAACGACGATTGTGGGAGGTGTACCGCTCAAGGCTGCGACAGATACGGAGGTGGAGAAGCGGCCGCACGCGGTCGACATGTTTCATGAGAAGAGTGGTGCGGAATCAGAGGGTCGGCGGCAGAGTACATTTTCGCCGCCACCGCTGTCTGCGAGCCAGAGTCAGCCATTGTCGTATACGCATCGGCGGGCGGCGACGATTCTGGATCCGCAGGGCCGGGCGATACGTCATGAGCGACGGAGCAGTACGGGGGGTGCGTTGCTCCCAAGTATTGGTGGTACTATTGGCAGACATCGACGACCTTCGACGGGATATGGAACGAGCAGTGGCCGACCGGTGGGGGTGAGCCAGTTCGGGCGCACGGAAGAAGTCGAGGAGAATGCGGAGCACGAGACGTCTGATTCGCGGGACGAGAGCTTTAGGGATGCTCCCCACGACAAGGACTTCAAACCTGTTCATTTGAAAGGGTTATTCAGGTACGAGCTCTGGTTTTCTTTATGGTCGGTAACGCTGAAACGACACGTTGAACAGCGTCTCTACGACGTCGACGAAACCACCTTCGATTCTCAAGGCGGACATCAAGAAGGTGCTCGATCGGATGCAGGTCCAATACCGCGAAATCAAGGGCGGATTCGAATGCATTCACATACCGTCTATAGACATCTCGTCTGTCCCTGAGAGTGCACAGTCCCGCCCTAGCAACCATCGTCGGCGCGGATCCTCAGGCTCTAACGAAACCGGCAAACCCCCTCGCTCGTTGGTCAAGAAAGTTTCGAAACTCTCCTTTGGTGTCAAGTCACGTGATCGGGAAAGTATCAAGGAGAAAGAACCGGAATTAACAACGCCTGAAAAGGATCTTCCGAATCGACCTTCGGTTGGGACGGTATTGAGTGCGACGCCGAGTAGTGGCTCGTCGTCGTTTTTCAACGTGTCGTCGACGGCGCATACGGTTCTTGCTGACGGGTCGCGGCACCAGGAGGTGAACGGGACGACAACGACGGTGGGGTCGCCTTTGGATGAGTCGCGATCGCATTCGCCGACCAAGAGCAAAGTCTTGCCGCCAATACCAAAGGATTTTAGTGTGGCGGCGCAGGTGCAGGTACTACCGCAACCACAAACGCCACGACCGACGCTGGCACCATTCCCCACGGGTGAAGTGGACCGAGAGGTGTTTGAAATGATAGGTGCGAATTCGTTGTCGGTTCGCTTTGAGATCAATATTATCAAGGTGGGTTTTGTCATTCGGCGTGCTGTCGCAGATGATAACGCATCTTGCGTGTGTAGGTCCCATGGTTACCGCTCCACGGGATTCAGTTTCGAAGAGCGGGCGGGGATGGGTGGCAGTACCAGATGTTGGCGAGGAGGGTATTGACGGAGCTCAAGTTGTGATGCGGTGTATCGTCTCGTTTCATCCCGTTTTTGTTTCCCCCCCTCTCTTTGTTTCCCCATCTTTTCCTTTTTTTTTTCCTTTTTTTTTTTGAATCACTCCTTGCACCACCCCCTGGCGGCGATAATATGCTTTCCATCCGTACATCTGTGATATATTACTGTTCTTTCTCGCTCGCTCTATTATCCTCTTCCCTTATTCGCTTCATAGTTTTTCCACCATGGCACATCCATCGATTTCCTCCTCGTGACTGATCTGGGTAGAAACAAGATGGTATAGGTAAGACATTATGGCACATGGTCTCGGTTTTTCTTCGTATTCGCTACGACGTATTTACTCTCTCTCTCTCTCTCTCGAGGTTCCATTCTTTGGTTTTGGTTGATTTTTTCCCCTTTGTTCGCTTGTATTCGATGATATATATCAATTTGATGACGACGTGACGTTTTTACTTTTCTTTCCATTCTTTACTTTTCTTTGGAGGTCTGAGGAGACTCGGGGAGGACAATGATAGGAAGACAAGAAAAAAAAACAGGAATGTGTATAGAATTCTTTCAGGATGTACATGTACTGGAGACGTCGTGGCTACGCGATATTGATCGACAAGCCTTTGACTCTTTTTGATTGACATCCCTCAACTCGATCGGACTTATACTTTGTACGCGGGGGTTGCGTTTGAGTTTGAGCAACAGATGTGGTATTACCATGTCGGCAGCACATGAACACGACCTATGATGAGAGTTATGCATGTAGCAACGACAACAGTGACTAAAGTGCAAGGGAGAAATCATGTGAAGGTGAGAGAAACAAGGGGGAGGGAAGAAAAAAAAAACATGTCTTGTGTGCAGTGAAGAAATAGATATATGGCAAATGGGGAATGAGATGGATTGCAAGGATAAAGTTAGTAATACGATGCTGAAAAAAAAAAAAAAGAAAATGCAAATCACGTTCAACGATATGAAAAGACGAGGGGAGGAAGATAGGCTATAGCAACGAGTCTGAATCCGACCGTCCGTATGACCGTTTAATATCCAAGACTGTGGGGCACGCCACACGATGGAAAACACGAGGAGGCTGGAGATAGATGCGGGGTGTGTGTTGTTCGTTCAAACAAAGAGGCCGCTTTATATAGGCCGCCACGTCGTGTCTGGTCTGTCAACCATGTGCGCCGCGTCCGCCCAGCTGGACGGTGCTGGCCCGCTCGACTCAGACGTCCCTGCGATCGTCGCTGGCGCAGTGATGAAGGATTGCGCTGCGGTACTGATATCCGGTCGACTCTCATCGTTCCTGGGTGAGGGAATAGCGATCCCCGCTCTCTCCGCCTCTCGTTCTCGTGACTGCGATTCCAGGCGCGCAGTCAACCGCGAGGTCGTAGCTTCCGACGGCGCCGAGATGGACACGTTCGAGGCGGCTGTGCGTAGACCCTGGGACGACGCACGACGCATTGGTGACAACATCGGCTGCCCGAACGTGTAATTTTCATGACTGCTACTCGCATGCGACACGCTCCCAGAATGCGAACGCGAATCGGACGTGTAGACCATGTCCGCGTCTTCCTCGAGCCTTGCCATCGACGAGTTGGCACGGCTACGCATCGACTGGACGAGCTCGACAGACGACCGCGATGCGTTCCCCAGACCTTGGATGAGCGACTGCGCGCGCGAGCGGACGGCAGAGCCGGCTCTAGACCTCGAAGACACCGAATTTGATCGCGAATGCGAGCCAGATTGAGAGCTGCGGCGTCCACGTCGACGTCGGCTGCTTACGTTGGACGAACGTGGGCTACGCTGGACAACGCTCAGTAGACCCACGCTGTCTTCGCCTTCTGCCATTTCATGGGGTCCCTCTGGTTCTGGCTGCTCCATCATCTGGGGCTCTTCTTCTGCATCGTCGACGTCTTCGTCTTCGTCTTGTTCCTCGCTCAAGAAAGAGTCGTAGCCGCCTGGCATGTGATCAGTCGTCTCGCTATCAGTACGAATCCTAGGAGGGATCCGACCTGGGAACAGGACAGGCGAAGGCGAGGATGGGAATACAGGCATAGTTCCAGCACGGGCACGTCCTCGACCGGGTTGAGGATGACGAGGCGGCATAGGAATCGGACTACCATATCCGGACGTAGGGCTTGACATCCCAGAGCCACTCAGCGCTTGCGACATGGGCGATTCGGACGACGTCTCTCTGTTCCCGGTCGACGGTGTGGATCTCGAATTCGACGAGGGCGAGGTGTCCTTTTGAGGGGTAGAATGTGTCATAGCACTCGAAGACACGGACGCGCCGCGGGCGTGCGGGCGACGGAATTGGAAAGGATAACGGGAGTTGATGGGCTGTCCAAGACTAGACATGGAGCCAGAGGTGCGTGGTTGGGCTTCACTGCTCTCTTCCACTTCTTCCTCTCCCTCCACTTCTCCCTCTCCCTCCTCCTCCTCCTCTTCTTCTTCTTCTTCTTCGACGTCTTCCTCTTTGGCCTCTTCCTCTGCTTGCTTGGGTCCCGTAGATTGTTGAGCCTCGAAGCGCTTTTCCTTCCGCGAACCAGGGGAGGGTGGGAACGGTATCTGATCCTTGGACGACACCTGCGCACCATACCCCGCGAACGGGTAAGGCAACTTCATCAACGGCGCCGAAGGACCTGCGATCTCCCGATCCTTGGACGATCGCTTGACCACCTTGGGAATGATATCCGACAACTCGGGCAGCGGCGAAGGCGCCTCGTCGCCCATTCGTGGTAGTGCAAACAAGTCGTCCGAAAGCGCACCTCTGCGCGCAGGCGCCGGAACGGAGGGTAAGCCTACAGCCGCCAACACCTGCTCGACTTCAAAGGCAGGCGCGGTCTGTACGCCAGGTAACTCCTCCCCTTCTGCTTCTGCTTTCTTCGCCATGCTCGTGCTCCACCGTGCAGGCGGCTTGACCGTGAGGCAGAAATCAAATGCTTCTTGGATGCGTAGACATGTGGACGTCCTCCAGCTCCAAGGAAGCGCGTCGGCATCTTCAGCGCCATCACTGTAAATCGAAACGGTCTTTTCACGATCTTCTTCCTCCCATCTAAAACGGGGACCGCAGAGTCCCGCGCAGCCTTGACCGCTCAAGATCCATAAGCCGATCCTTAGATAGTCCATGAAGATAAGTGAGGCACAGGTCGAGATGAGAGCAGACATACCAGCTGATGAAGAGGACGAGCGCACGCCATGCTGTCCACGCAGCATTGGCGAACAAAACGCCGCGGGCGTAATCCGTCAAGGTGCCATTCGACGCACGGAAGAAGGTCGTATCTCGACCATTGAAGCCAGCTTCGAGCAAAGCAACGTATTCCGGATTCGTGGATGAGTATGACAAGAGCAATGCGACGCAAAGACCTGCTCGAGGTAAGAGGAGCGCGACGGTGGGCAAGTTCTGTGAATAAAACCAGAACATTTCGGCGATACCATCACGAAGGCTACCGTTTTCCCCATAGAAGGCCGAGTATCGGATGTACTGCATGAAGCAAAAGTTTGTGTACGACGTCATAGAGGTAAAGCTGAACGCAGAGGACGAAAAATAGAGGGGAATGATGCGCGGTCGTCCTGGAACAGTCTCAGTCGGAGGTTCTCCACGAGGACGAGGACGAGAGGTACTTACTAACACGCCATCGACGGTAGAAGGAGTAAACAAATTCATAAAGCAGAAACACTATGCAGATCCCAACCAGCCAACAAGCTATATAGGCCGCCGCGCCAAGTGCCCAATTCTTTCCAGATCCTGACACGCCAGGTGCTGTCGGATTGGGGTACTCTGCGATCCTACCAGTCATGGTGAGTACGGAAGCAGCAGATGACATGAACGAAAGACACGCACTGCAACATAATAAATACCGCATTGAAGTCAAAAAAGGTTTGCAGCGGGATGTGGTAAAACGTGAAAAAGGGAAACAAGTAAAAGTAGAGTTTAACCAAGCGGGTTGGGTTTCGCAGGAGTTCGGGATGGAGGCCGTTTGAGTTGAATTTAGGACGAACGCGGTCTTGGGCGCGGACCGCAGCGGACACCAATGTCGGACTCATCCGAGCAGTCGTCGCGCGGGACCAGACACGGGGGCGCAGTGGGTTACTGAACCGCGTCTGTTCTGTGATATCGCGATGGTCCCGACCAGGCTGGGTGGCATCCTGAAGGCTGACGACACGAACGGAACGTGGAGTGGGCTTGCGACCGACGCTGAAATGTTCAACTGGGGTAAGCCCAGGCGTGTATTGGCCATTGGATGAGTGAATGGTGGAGCCTGGATCCGGTGGGGGAGGGCGCTTGGGGAGCCAGGAGGGATAACCTTCCGAACCTTCGGATGCCCTGGGGTGGGTAGACGAAGATGGTTGCTCGGAGAGTTCACCCGGCTGGTCAGACGGACCAACGGACGTGCTCTTGGGAGACTCTGAGGGGCTACTGGGCTGAAGTCGTGACATCTCGTTAATGAAATGAATTTATCATGCAAAGAGACAGTAAAATAAGCGAGCTCGTGAAGGCGTGGAGAGCGTTGGCGTCACGTTCGGGAAGACGGGGATTTTTTTTGTCTGATTTTTTTAAGAAGAGTAGAATAGAGATTATGAGTGCCGTGGAGGGCGGGGGTAAGGATGAGACGAGGGCTGAGACGAGAATAGGGAGCCTCGTGTAGCACGATCAGTAGCCTCGTGTCTCTGACTTTCCGCAAGTGAACAGCAGAAAAGCTGAAAGCAGGGAAAGGAAGGAGGACCCGCGTCAGAAATCAACACGCGACGGCCCTGAAAAACCTCAACCCCCTGGTGTCCAAAAAAGGAAAGAACACATGAACTGATTCCGCTTACCATCATGGCCATCAAATCAAGGTCCACAGTTACGGTAGCCTTCTGGATAACACCGTCTGGAGCTGCCACTGGCAGTGATCCAGAAAGAGCCTAGAAAATTTGATAGAGTTGTCAGTAACGAGCGGAGGGTCGCGCAGTGCTGCACGTCAGACACCCAAGAGCAGCTACCTGCGCTGCAGATGGTGAGATAGGGCTTTGCAAAGATGTCAATGAGTGTCAATGAGTGTCAATGGTGGTGGTTTTTAAAAAAGGGGAAAAAAAAAAGAGTTGTGTGTCCCTGGACCCTGTGCAACTCGCCTGCAAGCGTTGCTAGGCATTTACAACAAATATACGAAACAAAATCAAAACAATAAACGGCATCTTTCATTCATACAATGACGATCCGACCTTGTCCCCATGCGAGTCTTCACGCGTCCCGCCGAGTAAAATGAAGGACGTCGGACCCCTCTCCATATACAGCATCCCAATCGAATTCACTCTGTTGGTTTTCCTTACCAAATGCTTCAACAAGTCCCGAAGCCGCTTCTGTTCCGTTCACGACAGGCCGTGTATCCTCTATATTCTTGCTCCTAGCTCCCTGGCCATAGATAGGCGATTCATCGCCCGAAAGAAACGTCCCAATATGTCGAAACGTCAAGCTGATGCGCTCCCCATCCATGAACTGCTCTTCGGGGGACTTCAATTCTATCGGCCCCTTGTCGTGGTTGATCGCGTGCAACCACTTGGCGTTGGTATCCAGTCCCAACACGAACATTGAGTTGTGTGGGAGTGGGATTTTCTGCGCCGGCCGAGGAACACCGCCTTGCCCCGCATTTTTCGCGCCATCTCGCTTCAAACGCAGGGTCATGACGCGTTGCGCGCCAAGGCTGACGTTGACAATCTTGGACCTACGGACCACGTCGATCGTCTTATCCGAATGTTCTGATATGTAATCTGCCCCACTTCGATAATGCTGAATCAGGACATGGTTCACCTGATGATGATCAAGCACTTTTTGTACATGCCCCCGAATCAGAGAGACCGTCGGGGAAAATGGACAAAGTGCGGGCGACTCGTCCGCCGGATGCCGGTATATGGGAAAACTATTTTATGAGAAAGTGAGAAAAAAAACGTATATTTAAATTTCATCCACAGTCGACCGTAACGGGGCCTCTTTTTGTTTCGCTCACCTTCCGTCCGCGGCAACGTCCCCCTCTACTGCCACCAATCGGGGCACTTCCCCACCTGATCATGAATTGTGAACGATATGAGCGCCACGCAGACGTTGTAAGCGCTTGGACATACCTCGATGATACATGACGTTCCATGCCACCTCTTTCCTCACGTTCTCAAACGCAACCTCCGCCAAATCGGGCGGGAGAACGTCCAGCATGAGTTCAGAATCGCCCTCGCCGATTCTATCGCCTACTCCGAGGCCCGGAGGTAGTCCATTGCGTGGCCTGTGTGAATCGAGTAAGATCAATAAACCGAGATGCCGCCGCAAGAATCGGACATGGGGTGGCGTACATACATGGTACGTATGAGGTACGAATACGAGCTCGGAAAATGATGCTCGGGGTCGGCTTGATGGATCGATACGGTTGAAACTAGAGCTCAACACGCCGCAACTTGTCTGCCCCAGGAACCAAAAGCGTCGAGTATTTGAACACGTTGCTGGCGAGTTGCGCAAGGCGGATGGATACCTCGTGTTCTGGTGAGTCAAACTCAAAACTCTCACAGACCTTTTGGTTGTATTCACACACACCTGGCTCCTTGAAGGCTCGGTGTGTCGGCGGCAAAGTGATCCACGTTTTTTGAACGTAGTATATGAACACGAGGCAGGAGGAAAGCATTCCTGAAACAGGAAGATCAGGTCGCATTCAGTGCATAGCCACATCACAATGATGCCTCGAGGACACAACGTGCACCACTCGGAACACTACCACGCTCATCAACTTGCCCGAGGCCATACAATAATCTCGCCACCGATTTCGCGTCCGTCGAACGTACTCCTCGGACCGGAACCACGACTTGAAGGCTCGGGTCCGCCATGGCGATATTTAGATAACCCCGCCGCAATACGATATCAAAAAAAAAAAAAAAAAGCATGTCCTTCATGATCCATATCGACACGTCAAATCTTTTGTTCCAATCCTCGGACCCGACCCCTTCTTCAACGACGAACAACCGATATGGCTCATACTTGTTCATTCGGATGCTCTCCAACGTCGAGTAATGTACGCCGAAAAACGGTTTCTGCCAATCGAACGCAGACGCCTATTCGAACATTCGCGATCGTACGGATGTCAGTAAAACCCACGTACTCGGCCAGATATGCAACAGTGACACGCCTCGTTCAAATAAGCACCGTCGTTGGGTGTCACATCATACATCGCCTGGATCCATCCTCTTAGTTGCTGGAGCATACCCTTCTCACTCCAAGATACCCCGCACGTCGTCTCGACGACCGCATTTCACCATGGCAGGATTCAATCCAACACAATCAGCGCTAAACTGGCTCACTCTGCCGCCAGCGACGGTGCTGCGTAGATCACCGTCATCCGCCATCCCAAGAGAGAGAAAATGCGAACAGAACACATCTGAAACCTGCATTACGGTCAATGAGCACCTGCACGACTTGGCTACAATTATTATTCGCAACTGTGTCCCGCGAGACGAGAGCGTTAGATATTCACCGTTCTCCTCCCCACCCACTGAACATAAATTTGATGATGTAGATCATATGTACGCAGACGAATGATAAAACGTTTCGTTCGCCCCATAAAGCGCCAAGGACTGTGTAAAGTTTAGCCACGCCTGCGTCGTCATCGTAACAGTCTCGTTGGTCATATTCGGCGCCGCATAGGCGAAAAGAACTTGTTGGCTGGGTATCCACCCCAACCGTCATCCGTAAATCGGGTTTGGTAGCGCCAAACCCCCTCGACTGGTTCTGGAAGTGCCTCCCATGCGAAGAGCTCGACTGGCACTATAGGGTACGTGCAGTAGGTGACCGAGGTCACGAATTCGTACGTGCTCCGGGCCGCCGCCGCTGCCGCCACGCAAGGTCCAGAAGAGATCCGGATTCTGATACTCGTTCCTGGTCAAGTATTTCGCCTGTGGAAAGCACGACAGGGGACGATCAGCTTAGTTACTCAGTAGGATCGTCGACAAGAACTTTACCAAGACCATAGCTGGACGACAGGAGAGAATGTCCTCCGCCCGTCAACCATCCACCAGCAGCACCGACAGAGCCACCCAGAGACGCCACCAATCAGACGCCCATGCTCGTTCACCGCAGCACATCGCGCTTCGTATCACTGCACGCCAGCACCGAGCGTTACAGCTGACAAACAAGCAGCATCAGCGAACAAGATCCAAGATCTCAAACTCTCGTTCCCCTGCCACACCCTGTGGCACGAACGCGGCGTCGTACGTGATAAATTCTTCATATTATGCGTCCACGCTAACGAACGAAACCCCGCGCCGCACTACGCCCAATGAAATCATGGCTACACCCCAAATCGTCACTGATCGGATATGAAGCATACATGCGCGATGCGCTCTTCACCCGCACCCGCGTACGACGGACTTTTACCCCGTGTTCTTGACGACCAGCTTCAGGCGATACTAGACCGCGAACTTCACCGCCGCTTGTATATCCTCCACCGAATGCGCATCCACACCTATGACAGGCACTCTGACCCCGCCCACACGTTCCCCCGCGACACTCGTATCCATAAAACACGCGTCGATCGTCCCGTCCCGTTCCGAAACATGAAGGTCTCGAAATCGAGCCAACGATGAGTGGTTTGGAGAGTTGGGATTGGAGTTGGGAGAAGGTGGCAGCGGAGGGCCAGCAGGGTTGGTCGTTGGTGCAGAGACAGCCTGTGGTTGAGATGGCACTGCTTGCTCGGGAGGTCGGGAAAAGGCCTGCGAGCGTCCCGAGGAGCACGATCGCAGAGAGCGCTCTCGTGTCTGCTCGTAATAGGGGGGAAACTTGAAAGAGTACGCCTCTCGGAGGGGGACAGATGGTGGATTTTATTCCACAAGGTAACCCTGAAATTGAGGATGTCATACACCACCTTTGCTTTCCCGGGGTGTTGCTGTGCGCTGCTCGTTCGGATCACAAGATCATCTGCTGCGCTATGCACACCGCCTGGCAAGATGACGTTGAGTACCATATCCCGACTTGAACTGGAAGTGAAATCACTTTCGCAAAGGTGGATGCTGCGCTCCACAGGGAACATGCATTCGATCAACGTCGATTGATGCTCATAGTAGATGGTCCAGGGGCCGGCTTACCGAAACCCATTCACCAAATGACCATGGAAAACGTCAAAGAGACGAGCTCTCTCGTCGGACCTTGAGGGATCCGTCTCGTCAAGTTATCATTCTCAATGTAGTTTAGTCTGTCAATATCTCAATGGTGACGACAACCTCTGTGCAAGATTAAATTTTAATGCTCGAAATCCACTATTCCAAAGGTGGTAAATGAGCCGGACAAGTTTGTCATCAATCCACCGCTCAGCCAACTGGCAAAATAGAACAAAAAAAAATGCAAAAGAAAAAGAAAGAAAAAAGGGACTTGAAACACGTATTACAAGAGGGTAACAAGTTGGATACATTACTGATACAATGTTACCTATCTTCCCCCCCCCTTCATGCTACCCCCCAAAAATTTACTGTTTATAAAAAAGGAAAAAAAAATCCGTACACCTTACATCCCATGTCCTTGGGTCACCGATAACCAACACCCAGAGATATGTGGCTTAGAGGGTATCGGTATAGGTTAGTCGTGATTTGTACCCTGGGTTAACGTCCGGGAGTCTGAGCGGGAGACGTCTGTAGAGCAAGGGGGGGAAAGCGATGTCATGGAGAGGTGGCGCTGTAAAGAACGGGCGAGCCCTCCTTGTGTTGGAAGCGGGGCGGGGCGCGGTGGACTATCCGATAAATGTCCAGCCGGAAACTGCTGTGGTGGCTTGCCGTTGACCAACGTCAAAGGAAAGTGGGCAGGCGAACTTGAAGCGGGTTGACTTCCCGAAGCAGCCGACTCTGCACCGACCGACAACCGTCTTTTCTTTGACCGAGGTGAGATTTCAGGGTCTTCCTCGGTTTCGGTGGTATCTTTTGCAGGTCGTTTTTGATGACGCGTCGCGGCGTTACGAGAGCCACGAAAGACAGCAGAGAGACGGTTGATGCCACGGCTGATGAATTGAGGGACGAGCTGCTCCGCGTTCACCCATTGGAACCTCGCTGTTGCCACCTCTCTGAGATCATCCTTCTTTGGCTTGGTCAAGTTGAGGGCATTCCAGGGATAATGGGGGCGGCTATCAAACTTCTCCAATGCCTCCCTATCCTTCTTCGGCCACCGGTGTCCGTCCTCTTCTTCCGAGACCCAACCAATGTCTAGCAGCCTACGTAGATGTCTTCCATTGAGAGGGTTTCTCTCGGGATTGGGATTTTCGAGTACAGCTTCATAAACATGCCAACCAAGAATGGGATCAAATAATTCGGGCGCGCGTTGCTCGACAGGAATAGATTTTTCGTACGCAAAGTCGCGTACTTTGATTCCTGATTGTTGAATGTCGTCGACAATTTCTTCTTGTGTGAGATCTGGAGGAATTATTTCCGTAGGTACAGGTGAGGGTGCTGAGGGTGGTTGTTCCGGGGCCTGAACAGCGGAGGATGCCACGTCAGTAACGCTGGAGGCAGGGCATGTTGACGGCGATACTTACGGCATTATCCGCCGCCGGGGGGGATCGAGGCACAGGCATGGGAGCGGGAATACTCAACGAGCTCTCGCTCTGTGTCTTTCGACCGTACAAGGGTCCTTGACTGGACTCTCCTATTGGCTGGGAGCGTGTCCGGCCGGGTGCTCGCAATTGGTCTTCTGGGACATCGTAAGCCACCGAGCGGGTGCCCGGAATGTGAGACGGGAGGGTGAGCTGTAAGCCCAAGGGACCTTGAACCTCGGAAGCAGGCATTGAAGTTGAGGGATATGGAGAAAGAAACACTCTGCGAGTAAGGCTGGTGAGCAGCACAGATATACGCGTAGGTTGCTATTGTTCTTATTTTACCGTTCCACTTGGCCAATGAGCAACACCAAATCGGGGTAAAAGGCAAAGCGGTATCGCGTCGCTCCAAAAGGGGAACACCTTGGACACGAAAACTCGAACTGCGTGTGGTCTTTTTGTTTTCTTCGGCGGGGAAGAGACCCAGCGCAGTACACGTTCGAGTTGGTCGTCGAGTCAAATGACGAGAACTGCCCGCAAAGCTGAGTTACTCTGTCGCTTTCTCTCCGGCATACGCCGAAAAATGAATAATTTCCAAAAACGAGAGTCTATCCCCTATGACTTTGGGCAATTCAATTCAAAGAAATGACCCCCTTTCTTACCGTCAGTTTCTACTTCACGTTTGTTGACAACCAAGTTTTTTAGTACCGCATGCGGTGGATTTTGGGGCCGTGCGTTGAATCCTTTCATCAATCTAACCTCTTTGAATCCAACCCGTTCTCAGTTGAACACCAGTCACGCTCCTCAGAGCTTTCCGGCCTTTGCGACAATGGTCGCTGGAACCGTCTCTCTCTCGAGTGGCAGAAGGGTGTACCGTATCAATGCAAAACAGAAGGTGCCCTCGCCAACTTCTTGCTCAAGTCACACCGGTCTGTGTTAAAGTCGGAGGGAACCCAAACCATCATAGCACGTTCATGACGCCCATGCCGCCTACTGGCAGGGTGCCGACGTCATTTGCATGGATGATATATCGTCAAGCCACGCACGCCATTGAAAGTTCGTCTCGGCTCGTCAAGCAACATGTGTAGGTCACATTCAACATTCCGAGCAAGCTGAACGCAACCATGGATGGTGCAGACTCCCTTGCACCACTCGTAAAAGCGAACGACAAACAAGTGTCATTCCCTATCCATTGTTCGGTCTACCGTTCGTCCTCTCGCACCTCGCAAATGGACAGGCAACACCTTTTGCTCAAAGATACGCACACACAACTCTGTTGTAGAGTCTATTGCCGACTTGAATATCCTAGAGTTCGCAGACATTATGACTGTTCACGTCAGACAATCAGATTGGATTGCTTCCGTCATTTCGCTCAGGCTGACACCCTTGCGATCAATAGTTGCTTGACTATTAGTCCTCACCCTCATTTGAAATTAACACCGTGATTCTATCCGCGCGCAGGTACCCCCAAGGAGGGTTGTAACCCCAGCAACAAGCATGAAGTGATAATTTTAGCTCTTTAGATACACATCAGAGAGGGCGACTTTGACGTTCAATATGGAGTGGATCACGACCCACGTGTTGCTTCGCAGAGGCTCGAGTCGAGCAAGCGTGCTCAAGACATTCTGAACGATGATACATCTATTGCATCGCTTGGTGTTCGAGAACTATCAGCTTGAGGTGCTGTATGCCCCCAAGGCTCTAGACATACCACTGGCAAACATACGAGTTCCGGGTGGGCGTCACTACAAACGAGTGTGTTCGTTTCCAATTGAAATTGAGCGTACATGACGAGACCATTTCGTGAAACGGGAGATTGTGATCATCCGTACGTGATGTGATCGGGCTGTGATGTTGCGGATCCCTTGACCGAAATGATCTCGTCAGAGCAGTCCTAAAGACACTAAGCTTGGTATTCTGTCCACGGCGGGTCGAGAAGCTTGACGTACATCAGACTCTTGTTGAACGAGACACCGCTGCCATGTTTTCCTCGTTGTCTAGCACTTGCATTTCGTCGACGGATTTGATCTGAATGCACGGCCAATGGTAACAAGCCCTGTAACGCGCATCGGAGTGTAAGTCTCATCCAAACCATCACCCTGACAGTGCTATACTGTAATCACGGAGCCTACTAGGCAACCATGCCCCAGTGCTTGTTTCGCTTCAAAAGACTGATGAACGTGGAAACAAAGTGATTCAAGGTTTGATATTTTGTAAATAACTTCGAGCAGAACCCAAGTCGACTATTCCAGACAACGTGCAACATTCCACCACCCTGTTGACGCGGCCAATATACACTTGGGTCCAATTACGTGGAATGTACTAGAAAAAGCCATGTCAGAGGGTGATCCTTAAACATTCGAGGGGAAACAGTTCCTCACAGAGGTCAGGGTTCGGGGTATCTTCGCTAGGCCTTGGGGCTCCTGGGGCAGCAAGAACCAGAGCACAAAGCGAAAAAACTACGAGGAAGGCCCGCGCGAAATACATTCTGTCTGTGCGATGTAGCGAAGGTTAAGCTTTGTCATTCACAGTATCGGTGGAGGATCACCCACCAATTTCTTTGAAAGAGTTTGAAAGAGCTAGGAAGGAAGAAAGTTGTTGTACTGAGGGG
>JBBPMQ010000304.1:0-26479 GCA_038090375.1 Boletus rubroflammeus | reverse complement strand
TGTTATTCGATCTCGTCGTCGTCGTTGTTGTACGAGACGTGGCGGGAGAGAGGTCGGTTGTTCTGTTGGATTTTTTTTGGCGGGACCTGACACGCAGCGAAAGGAAATAGAGGGCCCCCATCAATTCGCACGTTGTTGGAATTTGCCGCATCCCTGAGCTCGTTCTCGTTCTCGTTCTCGTTCTCGTTCTCGTTCTCGTTCTCGTTCTCGTTTTTCTCCTCCCAACTGCCGCCATCCGTTTGCGGTGTGCTGTCGTGGTCAGTGACTTCTCTTTTGCCATTCAAATTCACCTAACCAAATCCCACGCGCGCACGCGTTTGTCTGTTTTCCATCTATAAGCGTCTCTTCGCCCTTCTTTCCTCAGTCCCCAATGAGCAATCTCCAAATCCCAGACTCCTCCTACTCGGGCTCTTCGCGACAGCATGGCGCTTCCCGTCCTGTCTCCGTCTCAGCCCATCCATCCCCCGTCCCGAACCATCAGTCTTCATCCAGAAGACAAAGGGCCTCTCACCAGGTCGTCTCTCCTCACCATCAACAACAAGCTGCCGATGATCAACCCGGATTTCGTGACGTGTACTCCCATCCAGCCGCTGTAGCCTACGCGGCCGCACATCCCCGGAGGAGCATCCCCAAGTTCGGCCCCTACCTACTCTTACAGACCGTCGGAGAGGGCGAGTTCGGCAAGGTCAAACTCGGCTTGCACAGTCAATGGGGCGAAGAAGTGGCTGTAAAATTAATACGCCGTGGCAACATCGACAGCTCCGTACGCATGTCAAAAGTCGAGCGCGAGATCGAAGTGCTCCGGGTAAGCTGCTTTCTCCGACGATCGACTTGATATTGACCTGCCCTTAGACCTTGAAGCATCCCAATATCGTCCGCCTGTACGATGTCATCGAAACAGACAAGTACATTGGCATAATTCTCGAGTACGCCTCAGGTGGCGAACTTTTTGACCACATCCTGGCCCACCGCTATCTCAAAGAGAAAGATGCTGCAAAACTCTTTTGTCAGCTCATCTCTGGTGTCTGGTACATTCATCAAAAGAAAATCGTTCATCGTGATCTCAAACTCGAAAACCTACTCCTCGACCGCAATCGTAACGTTATAATCACAGATTTTGGATTCGCTAACCGTTTCGAACATCGTGCCGACGATCTCATGCAGACCAGCTGTGGTTCTCCCTGCTATGCTGCCCCGGAGCTAGTCATCTCTGAAGGCCTTTACGTCGGTTCCGCTGTCGATATCTGGTCTTGCGGCGTCATCCTGTATGCCATGCTTGCAGGCTATCTCCCCTTTGACGACGACCCTGCTAACCCCGATGGCGACAACATCAATCTCCTGTACAAGTACATTGTTAATACCCCCCTCTCTTTCCCCGAATATGTTTCTGCGGAAGCCAGAGACCTTCTGTCCACGATGCTCGTCCCAGATCCTATGCGTCGTACAGACTTACCGGCTATCATGGCACATTCCTGGCTGTCGGCTTACGCGCACATCTTCTCCAAGGGCGTTGATGATCTTGAGTGCGCCGCTATGGAACAACACCAGATGAAGCGACTGGCTTATCAAAGACAGATGCGCCAAGCGGCCACAGTTCAATCAGAGCCCAGCAGAGTCGCGCGTACCCAAAGTGCTCGTGTCGATGGCATGCTTAATGTTTCCACTTCTTCTACGAGTCCAAGGAGCCACTCCTATAGAGATAATTTACCCGCTGGTCAACCAGAATACCTCTATGAGACGTCCATCGACCAGTCGATATACTCATCATCATCTCCCGCTGCACCTCACTCTCGAAATGCTGTTTCTCTCGCTGTCACCCCCGCTACGTCTATGGGTCCTGATGACGATCCGTTTGCGCCTTCAGGTACTGTCAATATTCCCGTCACAATTTCATCACCAGACGAGGAACTTTCTGTCACTCCTAATATCCAAGATATCGACTCTTCCTACCCTCCCAATGGTTCTGCAAAATCTCCTACAGATACAGGAAAAAAGAAAGCTGCCAGCGGTTTCCGGCACACCATCCAAGTGGAGTACCCTGGCGATCCTCACCCCCAGGAGCAGGCCGCTGGGTCCAGCCATGGCAAATCCTCAAGAGGAGACACATCTTCTGCTCGTCCCAGCTCTAAGCAAGGCGTCGAACCTCGTGATCGTATGGTGTCCGGATCTCATACCACCCCCCGTCCGCCTGGAGAGAAGCCCTCGGCGGTACCCTCTACCGATGCCAAGACGTCTACACCAAAATCGCTTCCTCCTGCTCCATCTACTCAGACTCCTTCCCGTGTCAATACGGCGCACCTCACTCCTTCTGCCGCGCTGCGCGAGCACCAGCCCCAGACGCCTTCGGTTGCCATCTCTCCAGCCAGTCCCTCTCCGACCACAAATGCGGAGGACAAGTCTTCCAAGTCCGTCAACACTGCTACTGGCTCCTCAGGTTCTGGGTCAAGCCGTCACCGCAAAGGCCTATCCGTGGACAAGTTTGGGCTCGGCAAGATCTTCGGTACAAACGGCGATCAATCCACCGTCAATGGTACGCGGTCCCGTGTCCCATCTGAAATCTCGGCTCCTGGTACGCCCGTGGCGGAAGAGAAGAGGGCACCGTCGACGACGGTTACAACTACCATCGACACTGCCAAGAACGCTCTCCTGAGCCCTGTCTCACCCAGTCCGATCGACTCGGCCAAGAAGAACAGGAGGAACACTCTCACAGTTATGGTCGAGCCCTTCAGCCGCACCATCAAGTCGCGGAGAGGCAAAACTCCCGTTGGTGGGAGCCCCGTCAAGGACAACCGCGATCTAGAGAAGCAATTGCCACCGTCTTCCACTGCCTCTCCATCCCAGATCAATCGCGGTACTGTATTCCCCAGCGTGGCCAAGGACGGACATCAAACCCACGATATGCCCGCATCGACGACCAAGGCTCGCAATGTTATGCAGTGGTTCAGGCGAAGAAGCAACGTCAAGCCCGATGGAGAGGAGTCCCCAGATCTGGGGGCCTTGCGCGCTGGCACGGATCCCTCGTCGCGTTCGCAGATTCCAACGCCGAGTTCCAAGATGGAGTTGGACAGAGATGGACGTCAGGGTCGATCCGCTGGCCCTGGGGAGACCTCTTTTTCGTTCTCCAGGGCTGGATGGAAGTTCAATGCTTCTACCCCTACCAAGGACGTCTTGCGCATCCATCATGGTGCTGTTGATCAAACTACGATCACTACCCGACCACCTCCAGAAGTTATCAAACATGTTTGCAAAGTTTTGGAGGAGATGGGTATGGACATCAAAGCCGAAAGCGAATACAAGTACAGATGCGTCCGCCCAAAGAGGAGAAAGAGTGGTGGCGCAGTCGGGTTGGGCTTTAGCACGGTCGGAAGTGGGAGTGGGTTAGCGGCGTTCACGATGGTCGGATCAGCGGCATCTAATGGCGTAAATCATTTCTCTCCCTGTCGTTCTGGAGAGTTGCTGATATGATGAGGGTTGTAGGTCGACAAACGTGGTCTTCCTGTCCCGTCCCATCCTTCCCCTGGTGGCATGCTTAAAGGTCTCCTTATGCGAAGGCAATCATCTCAGGTATCTGGGGTGGCCTCTTCACACCCTTCGTTGTCCTTGGATGACGAGAATCCTGCAACTGCGTCTTCGCCTGTAGAACCCACTCCGTCCGGTGTTGGAGAACCCGTTTATGGTGATACCACCCAGGACGCAGGGGATGAAGTCCGCTTCTCGGTTGAGCTCACACGGATAGACCGCCTTAAGGATACCTATAGTCTCGATATCCGTCGTTTGAAAGGCAACCTACGAAGCTACAAGTTCTTGTACGACGCCATCAGAGAGTACGTACGCTTGTCGTTCTATCTCGTACTGTACATGCTGACGCTGCCTTTTACCAGGAAAGCAGATCTTCAGAGTTAAGTTATTGGCAGGCACCTCTATCTTAGGCTGTCACATGCTGGTCTGTCTCGTGTCGTCGGGGAACACGGTCGCACCCACAAATTTCCTTCATACCCTACCATACGCTTGTAATATTTTTTTTCCACTTTTCCATTCATCTTCTATTCAGCTGTTTATGTCTTACCCTGCTCTCAAGGTTTTTCACTCGGTCGGCTTGACACACTTTTTGTCACTTGCTGTGTTCTCATTAGTTGTTTTCCCCTGTGTAGCTTGGTCTGCAATGACGCCGTCTTCCAACATTCAGAGTTCACGTTTTTTTTTTCCCCTTTGCTTCCGTATCCATCCATCACCATCATATGACAAAAATCTCCATTCAACCTTATATGTCTGTATCGTAGTGTCGTCATTCGGACTTCTTTTTTTTTACCCGCAAGGAATGGAAGATGATCATGATCGTACATATTCCAAATGTCGTTCGTAAAAATGCAATGTCCATAATGTGTTTACATCCATCGAAATCGAAAAAGTGAAAATGAAGAAGAAAAAATCCATTCTGCCTTTTTCAAACACATGTTGCGGTGAGAGAGAGAGATCGTCGTCTGGCTGTCACTTGGAATATATCATGGCATCCGTCATGATGGAGAAGGAAAGCGATCCATCGAGGTCCTGTCGCATCGAGTCTGAGTCGTCCGCCGAGCAAGAAGGATAGAGCATGGCGAGTGGACCGTCGCGACGACCATACCGCGCCAGCGTATTAGTATAGTACCAAGCTGCACCGTGACCGTGCTCGAAACGCTGCGAGTCACTGCGGTCGTCGTCGGACACGTCCAGCGTATTCGTATTCAAACGCTCCACGTCGTTCGAGGGGGCACGGCGCGCCGGGAGACGACGAACACCGGTGCCGGCGACTCCGTCGGAATTCGTGTCGTGGCCTCGATGAGGTGGCATCGCGGGGTCGGCCCCAGGCCCGCCGGAAGACGCGTTGGAGCCCGGCCGCGACTCGGATATGTGGTCCGGTTCCGGATAGTTATAGTTGAACGACAGCAGGACCGGATCGATCTGGAAGAGATAGGAGTCGGACGGTGGCGGAGGTGGGGCCCCGTCCGACTCCGTGTCGGACGGGATGGGACCCGACAGTCGTAATGGCCTCAGCACGGGCGGTAGACACTCGCCAGCTGTTTCTGGTCCGAGTCCGGTCAGGTTGACGTTCTCGTCGAGGGATTCGTTCGATAGGGCGCTTGCAAGGGACGGAAGTCCCGTCCTTGTCGGGCTGCGATTCTCCACCCAGTCACACCGAGTCCGCTGAGTCCTGTTGCTTTCGTGCACCACAAACGCCTGAGGGAAGCCGGTGGTTCCTGGCACTAGTACTGAGTGGTTCGTCATATCGCGCAGATGGAATGGAGGCGTGTCTGCCGTCAAGACCCGGGGAGCACCGTTCCACTCGAGGGGGACTTGGCTCGGAACGGACCGCGTCCTAGAACCACTGCCATTCGCGTCGACGGACGCACGCGCAGGCGACATAGGGAGGTTCAACGGATCGATGGTCCTGGCATCCTCGCGCGCACTAAGCCACGCCCGTTCCAGCTCGTGTCCGCGCACACCGCATGGCTCAGGGTTCGCCGGATCGAGCGGACCCCCCGTCGTAGGCCACCCCATGCTACCCAGGGACGAGGGTACCAATGGCACGGGCATCTCTTCAGCCCCCAAGGGCCTCCCATGTACCTTCCTCTCCCTCTGCCCGACCACCCGTCTCTGTACAAACGCCCCCGTGTCCACTCCCCCATGCCCATGCCCACTCCGCTTCAACGCACATGTCGGACACGCCTTGACGAACTGCGCCGTCAGCTCCTTGGGCACCCACGAATAGTGCTGCCGAATCACCGCACACGTCTTGTCCCGCCCCCCGTGCCCCGCACGGACGTGGCAGTAGCAAAACAGCTTGTAGAGCTGCTCCATGATCGCCACGGGCCTGTTTTCGTGCAACACGACCGCGCTGAAGAGTCCACTGGATGTGTCCGCCTCGATCCCCAGCGCCTGTTCCAGTTCGAGACCCGTCTCTTCTGCGTCCGAGTCCGAGGCCATGTCTGGGTACATTCCCGCCCCCGCCCCCGTCCCGTCCACACGCACCACGCCCCATCCACCATCCTCGACACACATCGGCAGACTCAACGAAAACATCTTGCGCACCCAAAATCGAAACTGCGGCGTCTCGATTGTACACGCCTCGGGTTGGTGCAACACGTCCCAGATCTTGTCGAACATGGCTTGCGTGATGAGCGCCTTGTCGCGTTTGCGTGGGCTTAGACTGTGGAGGTATTCGGCTTCGATCCGTTTGTAGTCGGCGTGGGTGGGCAGACCTGGATGGTCTTTCTCTCGTTCTGCGTCTTGGATGTACGAAGTGGATAGCTGGCTTCGAGAGAGGTGGTTCTCCGACTGCGCGGGGCTGGCGGTTTGCGAGCAGCGGTTATACGGCCTCGACGACGACGCTGTCCCGCGCGACACATGAGCTCGTAGACTCGCAGGCATAACGCACGTCTCCGTTTTTTGCTTGATGTCGAGATGAGAAGGAAAGTAAGAGAGAGATGAATATGTAGGTTGTGTACAATAAAAACGATTAGACAAGATCCTATGTTAAGTTTGTGTGTGAGGGAGGTCCCCCACGCGCCTCCAGCGGCTGACCACACCGCGCAACATATCACGTGATGAAAATCAACCCCTGTTTCACCCCAGAGCCCGCAAATGGTAACCCAGCGTGTGTCCTGTGTCCTGTGTAATGGTATGGTATGTATGCGCAGTGTGTCTATAGAAAAAAAAAAAAAAGACAAATCGAGAGTGAGATCATAACCACCTCACGAATACGGTCAGCATCCGCCATTCAAGCTGTTCTTGGGTACCGTCTGATTATATTGCGGGAATCCCCACCTGGTCAGGTTGAAGTTGGTATACGCTTCCTTGTACCTGTCACCCCCACGTCAATTCGTCCCGTCTCATCTACGGAAAAGAGAGAGACGCACGCATCAATATAAGCAGCCGTGGGGAACTCGGGTGGATCACATCCAATATTCTTTCCGTTCGAAGGCTGGTACACCCGAATGTAATCGATCATCATCGCCGCAGGCAGCTGAATATTCTGAAAGTCGATCCCACCAAAGTTGGTCGAGAACCCAAGATTGGCGATGATATACTACGGCGGAAAACCGTCAACGTCGACATGCGTTCTCGACCCAAAGGAAAACGACAAGGAAAGACTACCATTGGCTCTTGCGGGATAGGCCGCGCGCTGATTTCCGTGAGCGGATCTGCTCCCAATCCACCCACCATCACCGTCCAGACACGCTTGTCGTCGCTGATCCACGTAATATACGCATTGTCGAACCCTGCGACGTATTCAAAGCCGTACACGCTGTAACACGCTGTATCCAACTCGTAGCAGTTTTGATTGGTGACGGTCAAGCCACTCGTGGTTTCTTGGTACGCCCCTGCTCGAAGTCAGCGCCATATCGTCCATCGTGCGCTGCACGCACCGCCAATGTAGGGATTGAGCACCGTCATGTTCGGATCGTAGATGGCGAAGTTGTTCGACGTGTTGAGCCATTGATACGCAGCCTGTATTATACCATCAACCATCGCGCCGCGAAAATGCAACGAAGCGCGTTTCGTACATTAAACGGTGCCCATTGCGCGGATTGAGACACCTTCGAGGAATCCATCGTCAGAGAAACGACAAAACCAACAGCGACATGCACTAGACCTTGCCGATACCATTATCCACAGTCGCTTCGAAAATGTCGATTTCAGGTGCCGATCGGCCCACATAACTACCGTTTTTGTGGACAGGACCTGGATGGGATTCGCCGGGACATGTACACGCAGACAAGCGCTGGCCCTGAAGGTATGACTGTGCGTCGCATGTTAGACAAAGACGACGAGCGAGCGAAAAAGGATGGTCTACCAAGGCACCACCGTACGTGGGATCCCCGTTCTGAATAGCAGCCAAAGGCTTGTTCTGGCCCGGATACGTCTGGTTCGGCAGCGTGCCCACATCACAACTGTCGTACGAGTATGGCCACTGGACAGATATGTCGAAAAACCTCGGACAGAACCTTGGGAGATGACCTACCAAACCCTCTAAACTCGCACCAAAGCCAGCTCGTCCCAGATTCCCCATTGTCCATCTTTCCAAAGGACATCAGACACGGTCCAATGAAACGCGATCAGCACTCACACAGCAGGCCAGAAACCACTAATGACATCGGTCAGCACACCATCACAAGAAAAGCGTTGCGCACGCACTGGACGTTGTTGGACCCCGGCAGGGTAACAGAAGCTAGCGACACGTCAGACATAACCCCACTTGAATCGAGCATACATACTCTCAATCAATCCGCCCGTGAAGCAAAACTTGTTCCTATCATCATGACGCTCAACCACAGACCAGCGTCGAGTCACAACACTTACCATGATTGAATCTATAGCAAATATGCACCACGGTCGATCAGCACGGACGAACGCGACTGCGACACGTATACTACTTACCATGCCTGACCGGTACGTCAAGTTATGATTCGTCGCCGGATCCTGCTTGCTGAGCGTAATTGCCAACGCCCCATTCTTGGTCGTCACCGCCACGGGGTCGTACCACTCCAAGTCATTCTGTCACGCCGACAAGCATCAGCCCACTCAGCGCACCGCTCGCCGCCCTTTTCGCACTCACCGTCCCCCAATAGTGGAGATTCGGCGCTTCCCAATAAGGATCGTCACCTGCATAAAACGACCGCCCTTCGACGTTGAACTCGTCGGAAAAGACAAGCTCCAATATGTCTTGAGACATGTACGACTGTTTAGTGTAGGCATCTTTGGGTGTGTCGACGTCGATGAGGCCGCGGTTCCCGGGAATGAGGGGGAGCTGGCCCGTCGCGTTGATACCACCCAGATTGAATCCCCCCTGCGCCGTCTGCTTCCCAGACAAGAGATGACTTGCGAGCGGAAAACCTGCCAAACGATGGACACCCAGAGACAGGACACGAGCACACTACTACACCTACCTATACTGCAAACACACGTGTCACGATCTATCCCGTCGACAGAGGACAAAGCTGGACTCACAAGAGGGCAATGCAACCTGCGGCGAGGACAAATAAACAGCCTAGATTAGCAAATCCGCGGGCGGTGCAAATGGTGCCGCCTTGGTCGCTCTTCAAATCTCGCTTGGGGTCGGGATTGTGTAGATAATCGTCCTGCTCGGGCGTCCCCATCGTTAACGCCGTCGCACCCCAATCGGCAGGATTCGGCTTGAGGGAGTACTGTTCGTCCGTTTTAGTACTACCACCGCCACCACAACCATCACCTGCCTGGTTAGACAACGAGTTCTGCCCGCTCAACGGTCAGCACACCACAACCGCCAGCATTACCGAATCGTACTCACGAGGTATGCCGATGGACTGGGCGACCGGCACAACATGGGCGACCCTGGGGAGCCCCGCTCCACATAGTCACTCGCACTCGCGATAGAAGGCGACCTGGAACGACCGACGCGTGGACTTGGCGGGACTGTCAAATTCGAGTTGGACGTGGACGCAACGGCACTGTATTCCTGCCTCGTCAGGGGAGTGCTCATGCTGCTGGACTAGACGCGTGTTGTATGGGTCCACCACCCGAAAGGACGAGCAAAAGAGAGGCGTGAAAAAAAGAGCGTGGAATAGGTCAAAAGGAATTGAATGCAAAGGATGTGAATGCCGCAAAGGGGGCCAAGACCAAATACCACAACGTAAATGGAATCTACGCTATTCAAGCGATGTCGTCAAACCCGACGACGGCACCGCAAAGCGCGTCTGGCGTCGGCTTGGGTGCGATAACGTCCACCCGCACCTTCAACGTGTCCCGCAAAAAGGACGCCGTTGTGGGGCCAATCACGGCCACTTTGATTGCGTCGAGGCGAAACACCTCGCCCAAAATCGGCGTCACAAACGCCGCCGCAGACGGCGCGAAATGCACCACCCATCCCCACTCTCCACCGTGCGTCGCATCTGCGAGTGAGATCAGTTCAGTGAGCATGGCACGCGTCCATCTGACTCGCCTACCGGGGCTCTCTCCAACGCAGCCCCCAAATCGTCCCGGAACGTAGACGACCCCGTCGTGCGATACACCTCGAGTGTCTCCAGCGCAACCTCCCCAGCGGAGAGCATCTCGGGGAGCGTCTCCCGATGCTTGTCCGTCGTCAGATAGAGCATCCGCCGCCCCTGACATCCCTCCGCCAATATGAACGCTGCGAGGCGCCCCCCCGTGCCTGCCTCCCCACCCCCGCGCACTTGATTCTCCGCAGGCGCGAGATGCACCATCAACGGGAACGCGGTACGGATCTGGGATGTAGCTGCCGCCGTCGCGTCCCCGACGACGTAAAACGGGACTGTCCGCCAGTCCGCTGGGATGAGAAAGTGTGCGTGAGGTCGTGTATTTGTTAGCTTCGCACAAGTAGTACACACCTTGGGACGTCTCCGCCAGCGGCGGGATCGATCGGATGGCTTCGCACCACGCCTCGACGGCCCGCTTGCTCGTCACGATCACCCCAGAGAGACCCTCCGCATCCGGCCCACGGACGATCTTGTCTCTGAGTTCGTCGACATGGACGATCGCCGTCTCTAGCACTGGGATGGACAGGGGCACATACCCCTTCGCTTCAAATGCGGCCTCATACTGATCCGGTCCATCTTCCTCCCGCGCTCTGAGTAGCAACACGTACTTCATCCTCACACTCGACGACGACGATGGGAGATTTAAAACATCGAGCAAGCCCCATATATTTGGCACTCCGCGAAGATGGACAACACGATCACCTGCAGCCATCTATTTAGCCAAGCCGTGCGCACGACCGAGCACTTGCTCCCAGCTCATCGCACCTCTACCATCACCATGCCTGACCTCCTCGCTTCCCCCCTGGTCACCACCCTTCTCTCTAGGTCCCCCCCTGCGCCGCTCACCGCCAGTAAAGTCTGGCGCGCCAACCTCACCCCTGAAATCGACCAGCTCAACGCTAGCCTCAACATCCGTGCAGGTGAGCCCACGATCGACCCTACGCACACCCCGCGTCTCACCCTGCAACGCCTAGTCCTTCACCTCCTCAACGACGACTTTGACGCTTGCCACAGTCTTGCCCAAACACATGAGGGCGACCCGTACTCGGACCACCTCCATTGCATCGCACACAGACGTGAACCAGACTACTGGAATTCCAAGTGAGTGTCGGTGCATCTCCGACCACATCACGGACTAATCAGTTCAGATGGTGGATCGCCCGTCTATCTCATCCCCATCTGGCAGAAATATATGTGCCAGATACTGCCAGTGCGTCATTGTCGCAAGCAAAGGAAGCAGCAGAGAAATTCATTGATGCGGTACAGAGAGCGGAAGCCTCTGGCAAAGGGCTCACAGAGCTGGAAGAGCGTCAGTGGGCAGAGTTGACGACACTGACCAAGATCTTGATCGAGCAGGATGGAAAGAAGGAACATAACATTGATAGCCAAAGCTGATGTACGATACCACCGTCGAGTGAAAAGACACTATGCTTTGTTTCCAATGACTCTGATGACATTTTCGTAAATCGTAAAGACAATTCCACCACTCATCTGCGGCGAAAAGTCATTCTTTGCGTGAACCGACATTCTAGTGGACTACTCACCACCAACCGCACAAGTCTCGGCGTCGTTCCGGTCCAGAAGCGAAGCAACCCTTCCTCTGTCAAGATCCGGTAGCCACAATGAAACGAGTTTTTGTACTCGCGAGGAGCACTGAGAGACTGCATGCGCGTCTTGATGACACTATCTCACACGTCAAACATACGTTGGAGTATGAAAAAGACACAAAAGACATACTCGAGTGGTTGCGTGACGTATACGGTAACGAGGCCCGCGATGGCACCAATAGCAAACGTAATCCCCATCGGAAGTTGTTGTCCCGGGCGTGCGGTGGACTGAACAAACTGCTTGAGGGTGGTATACGTCGTGAAGCGAACCGCCGAATTAGCGCCTTGTCGCATCATCTAGGACGAGATGCAGGCCGTGCAAGGTACACGTAGAGGTATTGGACGTACGACGGGGAACAGACCTCGGTATATGCCCGCGATACCTTCTTGGCGTACGATGGACATGGTGCCGTGCACGAGACCACGGTATTGGGGATTCGGACGCTTGGCATCGTCGATGATTTTCGTTCTAGAGGGTGGGGGTTGGCGGGAAAGGAGAAACGAACGCGGAATACACACTTGATCGTTTCAGAAGGGGTGACAGCGATGATGGCCTCCATCACGCCAGCGCCCAAGCCAGCTTACCGCACGGTGAGCGACGTGGACACATGCACGCTCGAACTGCACTGACCGATGAGACTTTTTGGCGCACTGACTTTGCCCTGTGGGGTGTGAGGAGGTGAAATAGAAAAAGAGAGAGATCTGGCGCTGACCTCTGCATCTGCCAAAAGACTCTTAAAATGGTCATAGCTCACGAAGCGCACGCCGGCTTTGATGGCGTTTCCGACGACGAGCGCCGAACAACCCGAATAGAGACCAGTGATGCCTTTGTCGCGGATGGTCGTGCGGATGATCGTCAGTGGTGGTTCTCGCTGGTACAGTGAGCGCGAGCGTGCAGACAGACGGACGCGGACGCACCTGACCACCAAACTGGGAGCGTGTCTTTATGAATTCAGTTGGATAGGTCACGAAACTTGCTAAACGCGTTGAACGAGTGCACTTTCGACGAGACTAGAGTCGACATACGCTTCGATAGCCCCCGCCGTCGTCCCAGCGATCAGCGAGTGCAGCGGCTTTTCTTTTTTGCTCGTCATGGTCAAAGATGTGGTGGCAATTACATAACGACCATGACCAACTCGTCTTCTCACTGCAGACCCGAACAGTGAGTGGTCCTGGTGATACTCGAAATCGATATATCAACGGTAAGATATGGCTTATTTTGCTCGATGCCCTGGCATGATTGATAGGATTGATCAAAAGAAGTGCTCTGAACGCTTGCGCACGTTGCGAGACCTATGACCATATCGCTGTTCTGCAGTCGGCAGGTGTCGGGGAGGAAGTGGCCCATTTCTTTTCTCCTCACATGGCAAACGCTTCTGAAATCAATTCCCTGCCAACGAACGGTGTTCATTATATCGTCCATCGTCCGACAGCAATTCAGCAAGACTGTCGATCACATCATATTCCCAACTGAAACTGGAAGCTTCGAAAAGGTGATTCTGGACGAGGTCTCCCCTGGCCATGAGCATAATGAAGTGTTCGACCCCCCTCTGCGAGATATCCAGTCGCATCGACTGGTAAACCTAAAATTTCACAATTTGTTTCAGAAGACTGTCCGCCCGGGACCGACAGTCTGCAATATCGATCATAACAGGATCTCTCCTTATCGTAGATCTGAGCGGGGCCATGACCGAAGCGCAGGACGATGGACACGGGAAGAAATGTGATCCAACACCTCCCAAGCATATCAGTCGCTCGCCTCTCGGCTTTCTTACTCACTCCCGCAATGAAGGCCTTCAAGAAGCAGATCGGACGCCTTAGATCCCGCTTCGCTAGTAGAGACTCGTCTCCAGCGCCTGCCCAACGTTCCGACGTAGCCAACATACAACCCAGCGCAATCCCCAGCGACTCGGACACTCAGCTGACTCAAGCCAAAGACACTGGTGCTCTCGCTCCCGAGACACAGTGCATGGATTCAGATACACCTGAGGAACAGGTCACAGACCCCGTCTCTCTTGAGCCACACTCCAACAACTCGAGCATTCCCGGAGCCCAGCCGAAAGCGTCAAATGTTGCCAACTTCATGCAGCATGTGGATCCGGACCTCATGAAGAAATTTGGACGATTTAGAATTCTCGTTATTGGCAGGGCGAATGCCGGCAAGACGACCATCCTTCAGAAAATCAACAACTCGATAGAAGATCCGGAGATCTACAACGATCAAGGGAAAAGGGTACGGTTTACGTGACTGAGATATACCGGGTGCTAATGCCATTGACATATGATCAGGTCAATCTTATGATCGAGGGGTCCAGGGAGGTGAGCGTCATGGCTCCCATCTCATCATAGCACCTTTGTAACCCACCTCATTTTCCACAGCATGGCTTGCATGACATCAATTATGAGATGGTCTTCAAAGTCAACGAGAAATTCGTTTTCCATGACTCCTGGTTTCGAGGCTGGATGCGAGGATGAGTTTGAGAAGATGATGGACTTCATCACCGAGCTCGCAAATACAACTTTGCTCAGGAAGCGAATTCATGCCATATGGTGAGTGGGTATATTGTGTTGGATTCTGACTATTATGTTAATATGAGCAGGTACTGTATCCCAATGGATCAATTCCATCGTGCTGTCAGTGTTGCAGAGGAAAGGTGCTTTGGTGAATGTGACACTAGAAAAGGTGATGAATTCTTGTTGATGATGCTTTCTGAGCTCATTGGTTTGGGTGCTAGTCCCAGTTGTGGTACTATTTACTAAATGTGATGCCCTCATGCTAGAGGCATTCCAGTTTGAAGATCTACCACTGCCTCTAGAGGATCAACTGATGAGGCAGTGGGAGCATGTTCAAGAGGATTTTCACAAGAGAAATATATGGGGGGATTTGTGCAAGATGGCATTTCCACCACAGGCATCTGTGCAACTGGAAAGTTTGTATAAATATGCTCTCATTTCTATTCTATTCTATTGATTATATTTCAAGACATGGATAAATCTGACACAGGATGCAACCTATTGTTGGAGCAGACTGCAGCTGCATTGGATGATGAACCATTGCAGATGTTGTTGATTACAGCACAAGAAAAGAATATAATATCTTGCTATGCATTCAGTATGCAGTCAAATGGTAAGTGAAACAGTTTTTGAATGTAAAGAATTATACATTAATGCCATGAAGTGCCTTGGTGCCTTATGTTGAGTTCAGGACCACTCAAGAAAAGGATTTTGATCTAGTTGGGGCATTGGCAAGTTGGTTTCCACACACACAGGTAAGATTCTGCATCTGTCCTTGAATGATATTGATGGATTGTTACTAGGTAACAATTAAATTGAGAAGGGTTTGACTAATTGATGTTTTCATTCATTCCATGAAGAAAGTATGTGATATACAGTACAACACATTGTAATGATCATAAACTCACAGTCATAACAAAAGAAAATGATGTTATTGAACTCATTGTCACCTATGCTATTGCTCTTGCATTAATAGCAAGTGAGTAATCCAACAAATAAAAATGTTACTAATGAATTCATGTCTATTATTCAAAGGAGGTAAGTCATATATTGAGTGGGAGTGTGGCTGATAGACTAACATTTCTTTTCATATAACATGATAGGGGGGTAAGCAGTTTCATATATGTCTAAGGGACAAAACTGAAGATCACATCTCAATGCATGCAATGATTGTTGGATATAAAGCAAGTAAGTGCAATGTGGATTGAAGCCAAAATTCTATTGACAACTTCTAGGTCATCTCTATAGGTTGTAAGTGGTCTGATGTGGATTTGAAATGAGAATGGTGCTGATCAGCATGCCTCCTGCTGCTTGCCCATTGATAGTTTGTAAGTGGTCTGATATGAGAATGCTACTAATCAGTATGCCTCCTGCTATTCTCCCATTGATAGCATGTACATATAAGTGGTCTGATGTGGATTTGAAATGAGAATGGTGCTGATCAGTCTACTGATAGCTTGTAAGTGCTTGTGTATGCATGACAAAGTGCAGGATCAATTCATGTTTATCTCTTTTACTGAAATGGCTTGAGCTGGGGGTGATGTCTAGGCAACACAAAACACAACAAAAGAGTAGAGATCAGCTAGCTCTGCTAGAGATCAGGGAAAGGGGTACTAAGCACTTTGCTTAGGAGGTTCTCAAGACTTTGAATGGGAAAGTACCAAGAGAATAGACTGGGGTTGCCAGGCTACTCCTTGGGGGTTTATATGCTATAGTAAGGTTTGTACATGTTGTAGCTAGATCTACTAGATACTATTAAATACATGAGTAGGAGGCATGGGAGGATTATGCAATCCTGTGCATCAAAATGGAAGAGAAGCATAACATGTGGATCAGGTGATAAAGAAGCATAGTAATGTGAAAGAGAAGGAGGGGACATAGCTTTTGTGATATTAAATACATGCACATCAGATGAGGATGTGGCAGGATATGGGTACATGAGGTTAACATGAGGAATGTGAGATGGAAGCATGGTGGAGAGGTGAAAGTATGAAGGAACATAGCTTTGTGATCAGATCATAGATCTGATCTAGGAATAAAGATCTAAACATAAGGGGTTAGATCTGATCTAAGATCTTAGTGAAAGAAGTGAGACATAAAGGAAAGGAATAAGATTAGATCGAGATTAGATAAGATCAAGTCGTCGAGGCTTGATATGAGCACCATAGTAGAGATAGGACTCTAGGGGAGTAAGATATGAATAGATAAAGGTGAAAGTACCACCAAAATGTAGATAAAAGCGTCCTGGATTTGCTGGGACTTACAGAGTTAATTGCCCTTTTCTTAGAAGATAAGATAAAAAGAAGAAAGAGAAGGATCAAAGCATAGAAAAAAGAGAGAAAGGCATAAAAATTGAAAATTGACCATGGATTAGCCTGTAATCCTTATGCTAGGAACGTCCTTGAGTTCCCCTGTAACATTTACCACTTTTCTATCAATAGGAAGTAAGTGCTCTGAATTGAAATTGTGATCTATTGATTGACATCAATCCTCCTTCTACTTTTCTTTTCATAGAGTGTAAATAATTGATATGCATTGACAAGGTGGACATTACTAATAAATATATGCTTACTTTCAATGCATTCTTCAATCAGATGGTAAGTAACCTGATATATTATGGCAAATCTACATGGTGCTCATGAACCTTTTTATTCACTATCTCAACTCTGGCATAATTTTGTTATTTTCTAAAACCTCATGTGCTTAGCTGGTAAGTATTACAACTAATGTTGTTCAGATTGTCACCCAGCCTCAGTCTCACCCAGTAATTCTTTTACAATTTTATTGTCCTATGTATTTGCTAAAATAATTTCATATCTTTTAGGTTTCTCTTCCACCAAAAGAGGCAATATCCATGGCATGTGTATTCATGAACATATATTTATTATATCAATTCTTTATATGTTTCAGACTGAGAAGACAGCCAATTCATGGGAAAAGGTCCCTCAAGATGGCATTGGTAAGTTAATTTTGGGTTTTGATAACTTTCATATCTTTGTTAATAGACCTTATAGTACTTTTTCAATTTCCTTCACACTTGTCCAACACAGTGGCAATTCTGAAGACTCTGTTACAGTCGTAACAGGTTACACGGGTAACATCTCTAAATCTTATCTTATCGGAATCACGTGACTTGGATCACATGATATCCCGCATCTTTCCACGCTCACGTGACTAGATCACGCGACCTTCACCCCATGCAATCACATCGTCTATCCAGGACATTCGATAACACACGGACACTTGGTCTGGTAGAGTAGACCATTCCTAAATTATCCCCCTTATAGTTATATTGCTCCCACGGTAATCACCGCCATGCTTCCATTTCTTCTCTTCTCTTTCATTTGATGCACAGGTTGCATCCTCATGTTACTCATTTCCACTATGCTTCTCATCTTCCATTTCAGCACGCGTATTTAATTACCGCTAGTCTAGACTCAGATCTAAGATAGGGTATACACATGTACAAATTATGTAGAATGTTATATAAACCCAGAGGCTAGCACCGAGGATTTCCTCAGTCTAGTTCTCTTGGATTTCACCCTCCAAAGAGTCCCACTCGAGTTCGATTCCTCTTCTCTCATAGTAGTAGTTTGTTTGGTTTGCTTAGAGCATAGACTGCTCTTCGGCCATATCAGACTCCTTCTGTTGACAACCTCAAATCTAATAAAGACTTGGGATGCTTCACACCAGACTTGCTTTAGAGCTAAGAGAAAGTTGAGAGGGAATCCCAACAAGAACTTGACTAGAGTTCTTGGGGCATTGATTCAAGGTACTTATACTACTACAGTTTGTTTGTACATATTTACCTACTGGTCCGTGCGTCCTGTAGATAAGGTATGACATCATAGATAAGAGATAGCAGATAAGGGTCTAGATGTTTCTAGACCTTCGGTAATTAAATAGGTGAGGCGAGTCACATGACTGGTCTAGACCGTGGATCACGTGATGAGTCCGAAGAAAAGATAAGGTCATGTGATTAGAAAGGTGCACATGTTGTCATGTGACCGTGGAAAATATCATGTGACTAGAAAAAGAAAGATTAGAAAATTAGAGTTCATAACATTACCCCCCTGCTATGGTTCACATTCCAGGCGAGACCAAATAGGCGGTGTCTCTGTGTAATTTTCGTAGGGATTAAATAAGCTTGTGAAAAGTTCGGTCATCATACGTAGATGCCGTGGGGCACTCGGGTTTCGTATGTAGAAATTGCGCACGGCTTCCTTAGTGTTGGAGAGGTGACCTTCAATCTCCCATGTGCGATCCTCCTCACCGTAACCTTTCCAGTGAACGAGGTATTCGAGTTTCTTCCCCTTTAATTTAGAATCAACGATATAATCGACTTCAAATTCGATGTCGCCCTCATTGGTTACCGTAACTGGTCCGGGTTTGTATGAAATCTGTCCAGGAAGTCGATCTTTGTATAATTTAGTGCGTGAGACATTCACGACTGGGTGGATTCGCATCGAGCAGGGTAATTTAAGTCGGACTGCATTTTCTCCGATGTGTTCTATTATAGTATAAGGTCCGAGCCATCACTCTGTTAATTTACGTGATTGACGAGATTCTCACAAGTTTAGGTTCTCCGTTGATAGCCAAACTTGACCGCTGGGTTTATAAATAGGCGTAGTTGAGCGTTTCTTGTCAGCCTGTGCCTTCATCTCTACTTGCTTCTTTTCGAGATGATCTTTGGCATGAGCTAACGTCTGCTCCATATCTCTAGCAAAGGCAGTGGCTGCCGGAGCCTGTGCTTCTATCGGTTCGATCCCCATATGAGGCGCGTAAGATTGAGTGAGTTGGAAAGGGGACTTTCCCGTAGAAGAATGTTGCTGTTACGGTCGTAACAGGTTACACGAGTAACGTCTCTTATCTTATCTTATCAGAATCACATGACATCCCGATTTCTTCTGTGCTCACGTGACTAGATCACATGACCTTCACCCCATGCAATCACATCGTCTATCCAGGACATTCGTCAAACATCTGGTAGAGTAGACTGTTCCTAAATTATCCCCCTTATAGTTATATTGTTCTCACGGTAATCACCGACATGCTTCTCCTTCTTTTCTTCTCTTCCATTTGATGCACAGGTTGCATCCTCATGTTATTCACTTCTGCTATGCTTCCATTCTAATACGCGTATTTAATTACCGCTAGTCTAGACTCAGATCTAAGATAGGGCACACACATGTACAAATTATGTAGAATGCTATATAAACCCAGAGGCTAGCACCAAGGATTTCCTCAGTCTAGTTCTCTTGGATTTTATCGTCCAAAGAGTCCCACTCGAGATCGATTTCTTTTCCTTCATAGTAGTAGCTGGTTGTTTGGTTTGCTTAGAGCATAGACTGCTCTTCGACCATTTCACTAGAACTAGACTATAACTACAAGCTCTACCCTTACCGTACAACCTTCGAGCTCTCGCAACAAGTGCGTCGAGCCACCAAAGTAGTCAAGGTCACAGCGCTCACAAGTAGAGGCGTTAGTGCCCATCTCCTTTCACAGGACACTCCGTTCCTTCCCAGCCCCGGAGCTACGAGGTTGTGCAGAGGATACCCTCAGCCACCCGTACATAGCTTGTCGAGTACCAGGAGCAGGAGCTCTACCGACAAACCGAGGTTTAGAAGCAGTAGAACAGGAACCGGCGGCCGATATAGATCGGAACCTAGTGCGTGAAGAGGCCAGAATCTCCCCATCTCCCACCTCAGCGTTTTTCAGGGCGTTGTCAGAAGACTTCTCACCCAAACGCTTCAATTTAGTAAGAGATTCAGACAGAGACCTTCTCTTCCCTCAGACAACAGCGCAGATTATCGCCAACATGATCAGATCAGGAGGGGAAGATCTCACTCCGCTAGAGAGGCGGATCGACCAACAGTCGGCATACTCCGAACAGATACCAGAGTACGACCCCAACGACTACGACAGAGAACCAGAGTACTTGACCTCTGTTCCCATACCAGAGCACCTCCTTCCCCCCCGATTAATTACTCCCGACCTACAAGAAGTTGGAGTGGTGATAGTGACGGGTGGAACGAGACCAATCGTAGGAATCAAGAGAGAAAGAGAACCAACGGAGTTATCGGATCTCACGGAACTAACAGAGTCCGAAGAACCACCCCGTCGGTCAATCAAGAAGCCGAAATTCAGGTCTATCAGGAGACTGAACGGCGGAGAGTTTGGGTCTATAGAAGACCATACGAGCAAAGTTCTCAGAGATAGGAGATCTCTGAGAAGACCGTCGAAATACAGGCAATAGAAGTCTTACCCCCACAAATACATTTTTTTACCTCACAATGTCCACCGCACTCCCCCACCCCCTCGCTGCTGCTCTCACGGCGGCAATATCAGCAGACTTAGGAACATGGGGCGACCTCGCCGCACAACTACGACTCTACATGGAGAGTCAAGAATTAAGAATTCAGGCAACGATAGACCTGAACCACGCACTTCAAGAAAATATCAATCAACTTGAAGCGCAAGTCATCACTCAACCAACAACGAGCACAAGGGGCAACTCTGAACCAAAGTTGTCCAAGCTATTCCAAGACCCCGGTGACTTTGACAGCACCAGGGGCAAGAAGTTCGAAGAGTGGTGGACTTGCATAAGGATGTGGCGGGACATCAATAAAACTGTGCTTGCAGGCCATGACGGCACAAGGGCAATTCTCTCCCGAATGAAGGGTGGAGAAGCAGGAGCGTTCGCACGCGCTCAATTAAACAAGATGTTGACGATGGGCACAGGCCCCACGATGAAGGAGTTGGACACCCTCATCGAAAGTCACTTCCGGTCCTCCACGGAAAAGGACTGGCACAGAAAGGCGCTCACCTCCCTTAAGCAAGCAGATCAAACAATGGATACGTTCTTAATGAAATTTGAAACGTATCAAACCCAGGCGGAGTACGACGATGACCGGCTCATCGAACTCCTCGAACAAAACACCAATCGTCATACGATCGAATTACTAATCACCCAAAATGGGAGATATACAGATCTTGCCACGTTCAAGGCAGATCTGAAGAAAACGGGAGCATGCAGACAGCTGCTCAAGTATATCACAAAAGGAACGGCAGAACGGGTCTCACGCCGCGACCCCAATGCCATGGACGTAGATGTAACAAGGAGCGGCGCCCAGGGTGGCAAATTCAAATGCCACAACTGCAGACAAGAAGGGCACTTCATAAAGGAGTGCAAAAAGCCAAAGATAGCCTGCCCGGAATGCAAATTCCTAGGCAGCGGCCACTGCCCGAACTGTAAAAAGTTCACCCCCACCAAGCAAGGGCGGTAGGAACTCAAGAGCCACCAGTGGCGACCTCATGGCCTACACCGGCCGAGGCAAAGGAACCCGCAAAGGGCAAAGGCAAGGAAAAAGACTGGGCACACTCGATCAAGGGAATGAACCTTGACGAGGCACGTGCCTGGTTCAAGGACTACGAGGCCATCGCCTCAAAAAATTAGGAAGTCCAAAGCGCGTATCTGGGTGCGCCGCGGACAATAATAGATACGCACCCCTGTCGGTAGAAGAATATGCCGACAACAATATAATTTCATCTTCTTTCGGGCAGTTACCTTTGGGTAATGGCAGGAGCAAACCTGTAATGAATCCCACTTTATCCCCCACTTCTCCCCAATTCCCAGACGACGTCTTCGTTCGAAGCGTCAAAGTAGAAAAGGAAGTCCTAATGGAGATATCCGTAGCACCGGAAAACTCCAAAGGCAAATTCACCAAGACGACGGCCCTGCTAGATTCAGGAGCCAACGTAATTTTCATCGACAAATCTTGGGCGTTGACGCACAAGATCCCCCTTACGGCCCTTAGGTGGCCCATACCTGTTTACAACATGGACGGAACAAAGAATTCCGCCGGTTCTATCACACACAGTGCAGAGCTTATTTTAGAGTTCAACGGACATCGTGAGCAAGTCTCGGCAGAAGTCACAGACCTAGGCAAGAACACGTTCATTCTAGGGTATTCATGGCTCAAGCGCCACAACCCGGAGATTAACTGGACAAAAGGCACGGTCAGGATGACTAGATGTCCCTCTCACTGCCACGCACTGCAGGACAAATCTTTCTTCCTTCAGCGAATGGAGAAAGAAGAACTGGATATTCAATATGAAGTCTACGACACTATTCGCGCTCTAGAAGCGCAACTAAAAGAAGAAAAACCAAAAACAGCCAAGGAGCTAGTCCCCTTGGCCTATCATAAATACCTAGATGTATTTTCTAAGAAGCAATCCGAGCGGATGCCAAAATGAAAAGCATGGGACCACGCAATAGATATGAAAGAAGGATACATCCCCAAGAAGGGCCGCATTATTCCCTTATCACCGACAGAACAAGACGAGGTCACAGCATTCATTGATGACCAACTGGCGAAAGGTTATATTAAACCTTCCAAGTCCCCGCAAACCAGCCCCGTGTTCTTCATTCCAAAGAAAGATGGAAAGAAGTGAATGGTACAGGATTACCGTTACCTAAATGAACACACGGTCAAAAACAACTATCCGCTCCCCCTTATTTCCCAGCTAGTGGATAAATTAAAGGGCTCAAAATTATTTATGAAGATGGACCTTAGATGGGGTTACAACAATGTCCGAATCAAGGAAGGCGATGAATGGAAAGCCGCATTCACGTGCTTCCGCGGATCATTCGAACCTCAGGTCATGTTCTTCGGATTATGCAATTCTCCCGCGACCTTCCAAGCGATGGTCAATGACATATTTGCCGACATGGACGGCGTTGTTGTTGTTTACATCGACGATATACTAGTATTCACAAAGACAGAAGACGAAGCAGAGCACCAAAAAATAGTACTCGAAGTACTCAAGAGATTACAAGAAAATGATCTCTTTGTCAAGCTGGAGAAATGCACGTTTTCAGTCCCAGAAGTTGACTTCTTGGGAATGATCGTAGGAAAGGACGGCATTTCGATGGATATGTCTAAGGTTTCCGCCATTCGGGAATGGCCAGAACCGAAAACAGTGAAAGGCATAAGGAGCTTCTTAGGGCTCACCAACTTCTATCGGAGATTCATAAAAGATTACGCACTCATGGCTAGACCACTACACGATCTCACGAAGAAGGACGAACCCTTCCAATGGCTAGAAGCTCAACAAACAGCATTTGACACGCTTAAGGCCACCTTCACCACGGCACCAATTCTCGCGTATCCAGTGGATGACGCAAAGTATCGCCTAGAGTGCGATGCATCGGACTTTGCCACAGGGGCAGTCCTTTCCATAGAGAAAGACAGGATCTGGCACCCCGTTGCCTATAGTTCGCACGCCATGACTCCGCAAGAACGGAATTACCCCATCGCCGATAAAGAGATGCTTTCGGTCATGCAGGCATTAGAGCAATGGCGTCACCATTTAGAAGGTGCTAGGCACACTTTCGAGATATGGAACGACCATGCCAATTTGCAATGGTTCATGACACGTCAAGATCTCAATCGCCGCCAAGCGTGCTGGGCGATGTACCTGTCCCATTTCGACATGACTTGGCACTACAAGCCAGGAAAGACCATGACGAAACCAGATGCTCTCTCTAGACGAGAAGATCATGCGGACGGTATAGAAGAGGACAATAAAGGCGTTATCGTTATCTCCCCGGATAACATCAGATCTACGATCTTGATAGCAGATGATGGGGCACTTTTAAAACAGAAAATTTTCAATCATCCATGTCTGCTTACAGAAGCGGACGTGCAACGGCTTTAGAAGAAGCATCTCATCAGCGAAGAGCGCGATGGATGCCTATATGATTCTCTCAGACGTATTTATGTCCCTGACTCCAATATCCTCAGAATGGAAATATTGGAGAAGCATCATGATACGTCCCTGGCAGGACACCCAGGCTATGAGAAGACTTTGGATCTTCTACAACGTAATTACTATTGGCCCGGGATGGCCACATTATGCAAAGAGTACATCTCGCGATGCGAGACATGTCAGCGTTTCAAAGGCACAAACACGGCCCCAGCAAGCCTACTACTCCCGTTGCCAATTCCGAATACCCTGTGGGAACACATCTCAGCCGACTTCATTACGGGTTTACCCGATTCCCACGGTCATAACGCGATTCTCACGGTCGTTGATCGACTATCTAAAGAAGTGGAATTGATTCCATGCTCTGACACATGCTCGGCCCTAGACACGGCCAAACTCTTTATGAATAACGTTTGGAAGCACCACGGCCTCCCATGTTCTATCACCTCCGATCGCAGACCCCAGTTCGCAGCCAAGGTTATGCAAGAACTTAACACGACACTCGGAACCTCAACTAAATTAAGCACTTCTTTCCATCCCCAAACGGACGGACAATCGGAGATTGTAAACAAAGAAGTTGGAAAATTTCTTCGCATCTTCTGCTTTGATAAGCAGAACACATGGGCCGATTGGCTAGCCATCGCCCAATTCTCTATTAACAACAAAAAGCACACGTCGACTAAGAAAACCCCATTCGAAGTCACACGGTCGTATGAACCCCGCATGGGAATAGAACCCTTGTCCTCGAACAGTGCACCAGCCGCACAAACGTTCGCGAAGGACATGCAGGAGACCATAGATGACGTAAAGAAAAACATAGAGAAAAGCCAAGACAAAATGAAAAAACAAGCCGATACCAAGAGATCGGCATCCCCCTCATATGTTATTGGCCAGCAAGTCTGGCTTTCTACGGAGAATCTGCGGTTGACCCGCGCATCTAAGAAATTATCGGAGAAATGGCTCGGTCCATTCGACATTCTCCAAATTATGCCAAACGCCGTTAAATTAAAACTACCGAGATCTATGCAGATCCACCCGGTCGTTAATGTCTCATGAATCAAACCGTATAAAGACCGCTTGGACGGTCAAGCGTCAAACCAGCCCGGACCGGTTAACGTAACGGAGGACAGAGACAACGAATGGGAGGTGGATTACCTGGTGGATTCTCGACAAAAAAATAGAACACTCGAATACTTAGTCCACTGGAGGGGCTACGACGAGACAGATCGGACGTGGGAACCACGGAAGAATCTATCTAATGCACCGGATGCGATTAGAAGATATCACGAGTCCCACCCTTCAGCGCCTAGAGCGTTGAATATCCCACCCGCCGATTTCTTGTTGCTATTCGGAAAGCGACCGGATCCTTTCACCACAGTATCTAACAGAGACACTCCCTTCAATCGCCTGGAAGTCAATTTATAGAGAGGGGGTAGTGTTACGGTCGTAACAGGTTATACGGCTAAGTCCTCTGATCTTATCTTATCAGAATCACGTGACTCGGATCACGTGACATCCCATTTTCTTTCCACACTCACGTGACTTGATCACGCGACCTCTCCCCTATGCAATCACATCGTTTATCCAGGACATTCGTCAAACACGGACACTTGGTCTGGTAGAGTAGACCGTTCCTGAATTATTCCCCATATGGATATATTAATCCCACAGTTATTACCATCATGCTTCTCTTCTTTTCTTCTCTTCCATTTGATGCACAGGTTGCATCCTCATGTTATTCATCTCCACTATGCTTCCATTCTAACACGACTATTTAATTACAGCTAGATCTAAGATAGGGTACAAACATGTACATACAATCGGTCGTCACTATATAAACCCAGAGGCTAGCACCGAGGAATTCCTCAGTCTAGTTCTCTTGGATTTCATCGTCCAAAGAGTCCCACTCGAAGTTCAATTTCTCTTCTCTCACAAGTAGTAGTTTAGGTTGTTGGTTTGCTTAGAGCATCGATTGCTCTTTGCCCATTTCACTAGAACTAGACTATAACTACAAAGCTCTACCCTTACCTACAAACCTTCGAGCTCTCACAACAAGTGCGTCTGAAGTGGGACCAAAGCTAATACTTGGGGGGCTTCAGGCCGACATAACAACAACCAACTATGACTAGTGAGGCATAACTGTGATATAAGGGAGACGTATCAGCGTTCAAGGTGTACTAGCACCTAGCAACAGCTGATAGTCGAGTGGTGGCTTCTACCGGGGGAAGTACCCAGTGAGTGGCCCATGAGGAGGTAAAGCGAAGGGACGAGTGGGACTCTTTGGACGGGTAAATTTCCAAGAGAACTAGACTGAGGAAAACCTCGGTGCTAGCCTCTTGGTTTATATAGCATTCTACATACTTTGTACATGTGTATACCCTATCTTAGATCTGAGTCTAGACTAGCGGTAATTAAATAGGCGTGTCGAAATGGAAGCATAGAAGCATAGAGCGGAAATGAGTTACATGAGGACGCAACCTGTGCATCAAATGGAAGGGAAGAAAAGAAGAGAAGCATACGGTAATGATCGTGAGATCAATATAACTATAAGGGGTTTAATTTAGGAACGGTCTACTC
>JBBPMQ010000303.1:0-23862 GCA_038090375.1 Boletus rubroflammeus | reverse complement strand
GGTGGGAGGTGATGGCGCGAGGGTGTTTTAAAACCTGGAGATGTACTGCTGGTCCCTGGGGAGCTATGCACCTTTCAACACACCAGCTCGATGCCAGTGGTGACATAGGTTCGCAACGAGCGCCGGTTTGAAAAGTCATCATTAAGAGACTGTCCGCACCTCCAGCTGCCACTGAATACCCACATCAGGCCCGGCGGCAGGAGCCCTGTCCTTACCCGTTGCCAAGCAGCGATACGAGCAGCAGCGGTCAACGACACGATTGAGTGAGGTTTCCTTATTTAGAACACCACCCTGCCTTACTAGGCCACGAGCAATTTGTCAAAGTCAAAAAGTCATGCTCAATGCTGATATTCAAACCCAAGGACAAGTACGAAATCAGTAGATGTAACCTGAATATGTTAGACCTTCAGGCCAAATTCTAGGTTGAAGTCGAAATCAAAGTCAAAGCCCAAGTCAAGATCAAAGTCGAAATCAACGTCAAAGCGTGAGCCCAAGTCAAGATCGAAGTCAAACCCGATTAGGAAGGCGAATTTCAAGCGCTGGAGGCTGGAACACCACGAGTCAAGATCAAAATTTGTGCAAAACAAAGTCAATAATTTTGTCCAATACGGTCCCTCATACGCCTCGTCTCTGCATTTTCCTGTACCATGGCGTGTTTATGCACCACAGCTCTGCCTCACCGCCAACCATCAAAGGCTTGAGCAGGACCACCCTCTCTCGCGTCCCTGTACTGAGGAATGAACCCCACGATGTTCGGACAGCGTCATCAACATGCGTTTCCTTTTCTGACTAGATGCACGTCACGACCACCCTCTTCTACCGGCGCGATTGATCGCACGGCGCCAATGATCGTTTCAGCTCAGTGCTGTGCTGTGCGCAGTTCCAAAATTGATTGAACCCAATAATGAGATCAAACGCGCCAAGAAATGAAGTGACACTGCGTTGCGGTGATATCATGTTCTTTCCTCCGAAACAGCTCGAAGTGCCATACTCGACCGAGGAAGGTGGCGATAGACCAAGGAAGTGTGGCACCGAATGGTCGACTATTAATATCCGCCTAGTGCAACAGTCCTGCATGAAGAAAATAAAATCTGGGATATAATAAGTGATTGTTTATTGCGCTTTGCTATCGCGTCTTGAAAAAAGGGTGCGAGTACAGGGAGTTGACCATGCTTACTAATCACGTACTGTTTCGAACGGCACACCCGGGAAATGCTGACCCTGCCGACAACGCCCCATGGGCCCATTTCTGCTGACCACCTCCAGCTTCCTCCATTTTAGCGGCAGACGACATCCTCAACGCCATGCCCACGCCGTACCTCGCCAATGCTTCCAATCGCGTTTCCTACCCCATCCTTGCCCTTATGAGAATGTACTCGCCCATCCGTCCGTTCCTAAATCACGCGCGCGGGAAAGCTCGTCGGAGACTCCAATCGTATCCCTGTATCTCCAGCTCCATTCATTCGGGAATTTACTGTTTACGGGATCTGCACAAGCGGGAGGGGATCAGGCTCTCGTATCCCTCTCACGAAGGTCTTCTTCGTCAGATAGCCATGCTGATCAACCGCAGGTTCTGGCCTCGATGATGTCGCTCAGCTGGGGCATGTCAAGGCATACTGCGAAAGTATTTGAATCAATCGAGGCAGCGATGAGCGCGAGTATTGTCATTGCGAGACCGTCCAATATTATATGAAGCTGGGACCTACAGAATATCTCGGATGCAAGTAGATTTCGTATGTGATGGCATGGAAGTGAGGCAATATCAAGTCGGGGATCCAAACGAAGTCCGGACAACCTCTCGGCCACAGCCCACTTGTCCGAATATATCTGCGTCCTCGTTCGTTACGTTGCTGATCTCACACGCGCAGACATACCTGAGACAGGCTCATGATGTAGACATCGACCGCAGACGATGATCTAGTCTCCACCCGATCTGAACAACACGCCGGCGGCCACCCCCGACTCGACCATCACGACAACCAGTTGCTTCTCCTCATATCAACCTCCAGTTTATCTTAAACGACACGCACACGTCCCAACTCCTCGACGTCTGTCATTTAAAAGAAACAAGAATGAGATGAGGCCGAGCTGAAGAAAACTCGTCCGTCTCCGCCAACTCAACTTCGTGCAAGTCTCTTTCTAGCAATTTCGGCTTGCCCCTCGACACATGCTTGACCTGGCTGAGCGGAGAGCGTACCTCATGGTGAATAGAGACTCGCGTAAACACCTCGGGCGAAGACGGCGCCTTGCTAGTCTCCCCAAACCAGACCTAAAACCTCGAGATCAGAAGACAGTCGTTTTGATCATGCGCAAGGCTTGCCTCAACTGCGACAAGCCACCAACGTTGACAGGGACTAACTCCACCATTGACGGAACAACGGTCGGGATGTACATTTTCTATAGCGGTAGAGTTGGCGAGTCGAATTGGGGATACTGTTTTGCTGATGGCTGGTGAGCTGTTCTGCGACTGACCTTTTTATACAGCGAGCTAGGGTCTCTCTCCCACTTCCATTGCACCCCCGTTCGCCTACTAGCATACGCATTGCTCAAATGCGACGAGGTCGGACGCACAGACCTGTTTATTCCGTCACAGCAATTAATGTAACAAGGGGGGGAAATTTTGTCAAGTGTTTCGTGATATGGTCGGGATTCACGAACAGCGTTTCTGGCTGGGCATATCATACGGACACCGTTCGTTGGTGCTTGGACTAACGAAAACGCGTTGAATACGGTAGGAGGAATTTGGCCCCATTTTGTTCGCAGGGGCTCAGGGGAAATACAAAACGAAATGGTCATCTAGCACGAGAAATCAGTGCCTTGGTGAGGAATTATAATGCAACGTACGTGACTACAAGCAATCACAGCTTGCGGCGAGATGGCTTGTGGGCTTGGCCTGTGACCATACACCACTCGGTCCTGGCAACTCACCGAATACAATGTAGAGGTGGATCATGGGCATGCTGATTGATAGACTCTTAGGCGGCCCAACTAAGTACATGGAGTGACATAAAACGACCGCTTTACGACCGTTGTGAAGAGGGTGGTCGTGATGTGCATCGAGTCAGAAAAGGAAATGCATGTTGATGACGCTGTCCGAACATCGTGGGGTTCGTTCCTCGGTGCAGGGACGCGAGAGAGGGTGGTCCTGCTCAAGCCTTTGATGGTTGGCACAGAGCTGTGGTGTATAAACACGCCATGGTACAGGAAAAGGCAGAGACGAGGCAGGATGTAGCAAAGATATACCGTGATGCCAGGATTGCTGATGATCGACGAGGCTGATCGATCGATCAAGGGTCGACGTTCTAATGAGCGACAAAAGACCCGGCGCATTTGATCCATAGTTGCGCATTGACCTCAAGACACAACGGCTAGATCAATTCTAGCATGGATCTAAACCGGACCTAAACATCACGTTTAGAGCGCCATTTAGGTCTGTGTTAAACGTTAAACATTGATCTAGCCGTTGTGAGATAGCTCTGTCCTGATGCCAGATCGGGCCACAGCCTCAAGGCTTCTTGATTCCCACCAGATGCCATAGTATGACGGCGATCCGATTCTAAATGAAAACCGCGATTCAATCTTTTCACCGAAGACGTCCACATTGTGTTGTATACAAAGATGTTCTCACACCGCCCTCTGTCACCGCCCGCCGGCCTTCATCCTCGATGTTGGAGGATCATACATCACGCATCATTCCAAACGAGTCTTTAAAACAAGGATACAACTGCCAGGGTAACCTAAGACCGAACCACTACCAACCATCAGACGTCGCCGTTTCTCTTGTACTTGCCATGTCCTCCGACTTACAGCCTGCTTTCCAGCTTCTCCAGATCAATAACTATACATCCCGTAGGTTGCTCATACCTTCTCTCGATAACGCCAGTGAATATTCAAGTTATGGACCAACGCAGTTGTTGTTGTCATTGGTGTCGTATATGACTATCGTGAGTGATGCCATATATGCGCACGACATCCTTTTCGTTCTGAAGTGATCATGGCAATCCTACCACTGTGCAGTCCTCACCTTTTCGAGAGAGGTATGCAATTTCACTCTCCACGTGATATCAGTCAGCTGACAATGTTCGAAGATAGACTCTGTTTGGGTGAGCAACAATTATCCAGTCAGCACTGGGCTCCTGACAGTCCCACAGTGCAGATCCTGGACCTGGACCTCCACAATCTTTGTTCTGGTGTGTATAAAGGCTCAAAATAGTACACCCATTGCAAGTGTCCCGAATTGACAGTTCCATCATTAGGTCCGCTATTTTGGCCTTTGTCATACTGTGTAAGTGTATTGTTTCGGATGCATAGCAAATTATACAGCTGAGAGTTAAAATGTGCTGAAGTATCTATGGCTTCTGTATGTTCGGAATTCAATATGAGGTTAATCGAGCTGATCAGATGCATTCACAGGGGGTACTAGCTTTGTCCCTGGCCCTGTCAAAGTCCGTGTTTCTGCTTTCCGCCTTGTCAATTATTGATATAATGAGCATCTTCTGGTAGACGTATGCATCTAAATTCAGACTGAAAACTGTATTGATAACAGTTCCACAGGTGTAAGTAGATTTTACAGTGCCTTGCCACACAATCTGTATGACGCGAGGATGTTCCATAGGCAGCATACTATATCTGATGTTTGCCTGGGGATTCGAAATATTCATTACAGCTGCTGATTGTAAGTTACCGTACCCTTTTGGTTCCTTTCTCCAGACTGTGATTTCAATTGCAGATATAATGATCCTGCGGGTGTATGCAATGTGGAATCGATCCAAAAGAGTTCTTTGGGCCCTCTTGTTCATCTATGTTCCACAGGTTATTTGCTCCTTTGTTTTTGCAGGCATCTACGACAATCCCAACACCTACTCCTCAGGTATGTCCGAAGCCGAATTGTACAGCATCACCGCATCTCACGAATGTGACTGTTCGTCACCTTCCACTTGTTTCCTCTAGTCACAGTTGGTCAACTGTTCAATTTCTCCTTTTGCACTGTCTCGTGGAACAACATACCATCACTGCTTCCTGTGTATGGTAGAATTCCGCGATTTATTCTCGGTGCTGCACTTTTGGTTCTCGCCGTCATCCAAACGTTGAAGCAGTCAGTTGAGATGTACAGAGCGACCAAGCGGTGGCAGCCTAATCGGTACATGCAACAACTCGCGAGAGATGGAATCCTTTACTTCCTTGTGTACGTCTCGCTTTTCTACTCTCTCCCGTTCGTCACCATCATGGCCTCCGCCCTCCCATCCATCTTACTCTTGAGTCCTTGTCCAAAAACTAACCACTTCGTTGTTTTCATCTGAACTGCTAGGAACATGCTGTTCACTGTTACTAACGCACTTCCAAGCGAGTCTTCGATGAACAGCACTTCGAGTATGTTCCTGGTGATGTTTAGTTACGTATTGTTATGCCCCATTATGCCTCGGTTCTTCATCGGCATACGAGAGCTGTATGACCGTGACGTCCGTCGCGGCTGCCAGGGGATTGACACCGGATTCGGTGTGTTGTCGCAACCGACTGCCAGTCAAAACGCGGCCATGTCCGCGATTGTGTTCGGGGGAGTCGGAAGGGAACAGGAGCAGGTCGTAGAAGGGGACGCGAAAGAATCGGAGGCAATCCGACTCGAAGCGTTGGAAGATAATACGCGTCAGGTCTGAACGAAGATGTCGGGTAGAAACCGGGGATGTTGATGAACACCAGCGCTGGGGCATCGGTGAAAAATGGAAGATGGTTACAGTGTAGTGCGAACGGTGACTCGGCATATTTATTTTACCTACGCACATGCCTCACCTTCTGAATTCAATGTGTTGTGTATATCTCGAACCTCCTTCTCAGGACGTACGCAACGGTTTGATAAAAAGTAGCATGTTGTTCACATTCCTCGGGTGCTTATTACAGTGTATACGACGGGAACCAAAGGCGTAACATCCAAGCTGGAAGGGCGGGTGCTACATTGGCTCGCAACCCGAGCTTGGCTGTCAACACAGGCGAAGAGGCGCTAGCTGGCAATGTAGATGAGTACCATATTTTTTTCCCTTGTCCGACAGGGTAAAGTCTGCTCCCCAAGTGCACGCATCAAGAAGAATGAAAGGTCTTCCTCGAGATTGAATACCGACGTTCAATTCGGACGTTCCTGTGCGTGGTCGTTGCATCGTGACCATCGGGGATGTGCCTATACCAGTCTCGTATATACGATGAGCTTCTTTCGAGCGATGGCTAACATCGCCCAGCGTCATTAACCCCAATCCTCGCACCCGACGCCAGACCGATAAAGTGCTACTCACCCTGGAAATAATGCTGCAGGTCACCACAAGATCCGACCATCGACGTTCCATTACCATTGGCGCAAGAGGACGTATTCGTACACTCAAATGCTTAATACTCCGGATTGGGACCAAGCACACCGTCGCAAATCTGACGAAGGCGACGTAGAGCGGTAGGTTCTGTGCGCGGAACTGTGCGACTCCGTCGTAGATCCCAGTGGATTGAATCCATGCTTGGCCCCAGTCGTTTTGGGTAGTTGGTCGAGTCACGGTACTGCGGAAGTTCGTGAACCGGCTTGTCGATCATTCCTGCTCATCGGAATATCGAAAATACAGCCTTTCAAATCTGTTTTTTGGGGGTAAAGTATGAGAACACGACGTGCACTTGATCATACTGGCCCGCATACCGCCAGGAGCTAAGCGTAATACCTGAAAGTAATCTCTGGAATTTCTGTGGGTTCCATGTGGATGCGTGTGATACAATCTACCATTGAGCCCGGGGGACTTGTCGTTAGGCGTCCGAATGCATCGCTGGCGTCAACGAGGCGTATGTGAAAGCGGAACCCGGAGAGACAACTACGAACGTCTACAACGTCCACCTGTCGCTGTGGTGCTGATACATAAGGCGAAAACGAAACGGATACCTTACTAGGCCTCATCGTCAAGTTTTGTATGTAGAGATCAAGGAATGTAATAACGAGGAAACGCCACCTCCGCGAAATGTGCTCGGTAAGTGCCGGTTGGTATGGACAACCACGCGGACGCAACGCACACGGACGATACAACTGCGCAAATGTTGTACACGGACACTATATCATTCAAGGATCATTTTAACTACCCCATACCATTTGATGGGGAGTGTTGGATATTGAACTTGTTGCTTGCGCGAAATGTCGGACAAGATCAATCCTCCTCTCTTCCGAAATTACCTCTGGCCATCGAGCGCGTCGACCGAAATATGATGCATGGCAGTCCAATTCCAATTTTGCTTCTCGCAAGCGTCCAACCCGCAATGCACCTCGTAGTCTGAAAAGTGTCGCACCATCCTGAACAGACACACCCGGGACCTGCAGCCTGAGAACTGAACACGGCACAAAGGTACTGATCTATAAGCTTGGAACAGACATCATCTAAAACTCGAATCTGCAAATCATTTAAATTTGCCTCTGTGGCAACAGGGAAATACCAATGCCAGTGAACAACTGCAGCACACCCACTGGCACGTCGACCGCTATGAAGAACATGGACACAACCACCCGTCTTAGGAAGGAATACAACAGAGTCACGTAAATGCTCACAGTCGCCTTCCACTGGCATAGCGAGACCATGAAGGCTAACAACGCTCAGGAGTTGGTGCTTCCGGTATTTTTCAACGTTAACACATACGACATCCTGGTCCTCGGATCTCAATTCTTGCTGTAAAGCGACACCTAGACCACGCAAAGCATCGACAATTTCAACGATGCAATTGGATTCACCATCATTCTCGGAGAGGCAAAACAGTATCCCATCACCTCACTGCTCGAACGATTCGACTCGCCAACTCTACCGCTATATAAAAAAATGAATGTACATCCGCGTCTCTGCCCTTCTCCCCATCGCTGCTGCTTCTCGCTACAGTCGTCGTCGCCGCTACCACGCCCAACGCCCAACGCGCTCGAAGCCCGTCGAACCTCCCAATGCAACACCGGCTCGATCCAATGCTGCAATAATATTTACTCTGTGAGATTCTCACGCTTTCGCGTTTCGCGCCAACGATGGCCTACCGCTGTAGTAGCAAACCGACACAACGCTTAGCGTGCTCACTGGACTACTCGGGATCGTCCTTCCCAATATCGCGGGTCTCGTCGGGCTCGGCTGCACCCCGATGCACAGTCGTCGGTACGGGTACAGGGCGCTACTTGCACCAAGCAGCCCGTTTGCTGCACTAACAATACCTACGTAAGTTGACCCTTGTTTTCTGAACGCACGAGCGATGCTGATCGTTCTCCGCACACATAGAACGGATTGATCAACCTCGGCTGCTCTCCTGTCAACCTCAACCTGTGAACAGCTAGAAAGCTGCGTTGGTGTGCACGTCGTCACGACGGCTCTCGAATTCTTTTTTTTCTGTCTTCCTTATGTGGGGTTCGAATAGGGGTTATGGTTTTTTTTTGGGGGGGGTCGAATGAATGGGTTATCCTTTGGTGTTAGAAAGACCCGCGCCAACGGGCGGTAAAAGAACCTCATCGAGAGAAGCTCAGATTAGATTATACTCACTTCAAAAAACGGCGGCACGGACACTTCCAAAAAGTGGCGATGATCGATCGCGGTGGACGATCACTCCAGCTTACAGTAATATAGTAACACAACGTCAAAGACGAAGAAAATATTAAAATATTTTCAGACCTCGGACGAAAAAAAAAAAGGTCAATCACAGCGTGTACCTGAAATCAGGTGCACGATCACCCAACTCTTTCAATTCCTGAACCGTCAATTGGACCTTTTCCCCTCGCTCAATGCGCTGCTGCAGTGCTCGATCCCTCCCGTCGTTGATGCGCTTGTACGAAAAGACCAAGATAGGAACGACGATCAGTCCAATGCCGACGAACATCAGCTCCAGGCCGTCTATGCAAGAATTATGCATCAATGATCACGAAGAAGGGGAAGAACAAGTGACACGACTGACGTCCAAGGATGAATCGTGGCGAATCCTGCGATCGATAGATGTTCGCCGCGATAGCTCCAGCAAAGTTCCCGAAACCGATCTCGAACGCCATACCTATGGCGCGCTTATATTGACCAGAGAGGTTATTGCCTAGCCTACTCAAAAATGCTCAGGTGGTTGCAGTCTGAATATAGAAGACCGACACATACCATGCAATAACACCAGGGAACGAAGCATAACTTCCAATAACGATCAAGAAAGTCCCAAAGTACTTGACGCCATTTGGAGCTGATGATATGTTGATAAAATACCCAATGAGAAGTAAGAGGAGGCCAGCGTAGATGAACGCAGAACGAATCTTGAGTTTATCCGAGTAGTGTGCCCAAATGAGAAGGACAATTGCTAGATACATGTGTAAGTCGTCAAGTGTAGATAAATTCACCGAGGAACTCACTGGCGACAACGTATGGTGGGACAGTAAGGAGTTGAGTAATAGCAGTGGTGTAGCCAAAGCTGTGATCCAACATTAATCACCAGTGATAGAGCAGAATCATGATCACGAACCTGTTGATAATCGTTCTATGCACAAGAAAGAAACGTTCATGAGGACCAGCAGACCAATAGTAAAATAGCTTACGGAAGGAAAAAGGTGATGCCATACACTACGTCAGAATGGTGAGCCTCGCACTACCAACTATGAAGAGCGTAGCCATCACGCACGAGGAGCTACCAGCGACATGTAGACAAGTACGTGCAAATAGACCTGCCAATCAGTGAAGGGAGCTATAACATGGCGGAGGGCAAATTGCTCTTCCTCTCCAACGGTCGAATTGTCATATTCTGGCACGCGTCAGTCCATGCGCATCTCAATGAACTGGGACAACACACTTTTCCTCCATATAACGTACGCACGTTCTTCCGGCGTCAGGAAAGTGGCAGTCGACGGGAAATCAACGATCACTGACAAATGTATCGAAACCGAATCCTGATGATCAAGAGAGCTCTGAACTCACCGAAGAAAGCAATAAGCCCAACAACCACAGTCACCAGTCCTTCGATAATCTGTTAAAGTAGCTATCAGCACAACAATCACGATGCTTGGACGCAACTCACAAATATCCACGACCAACCCTCTAAATGTCCTACTCCTCCCATGTATCCTATTCCGAACGCAAGGAGACCAGAAAAGGCACCTTTAATTACGTTTTAGCTTAAGGTCGCATAAAAAAGTCGTCATGTTATTCACCCGCTACTGTTGCTGCCCCAAAGAAGAGAGCAACGCGGTACTGAAGCATGTGCCTCGGGTACCATAATGTGAGGCTATGACGCTCATGTCAGTTCGCGAACAACACGTCAGCTCACAACGCACTAGTATACAACACCAGGGAAAAAGCCGGCTTCAGCAAGTCCAAGGCAGACTCGCACACCAACCAATTGAGGGTATCTGCAGATCACATTTGTCAATTTCGAGGCATGGCAACAATAACCGCGCATTACGTTTTCACGAGACCCATCAACGTCCTGGAATTGGGGGATGAGTGCCACGCCCAAGCTGTGGGATGATAACAGAGCCACGTACATGACGATGCCCCACAACACCTGAACGTCATCAGCTGACGAATAAAAGAGAGTCAAGGCATCCAACTCACCATGATGCCCGGAAGCCATCTTACGTGGCTGGCGCATCAGCAATACGTCTGCGCTACCTTGGACTAGCTTACCTCGATGGACGAAACACCTTCAAGACGAGACTAAAGGGCGGCATAAGCTCGGTAACTGATCTTAAACCTGACGCTCACTTGGCGGGACATTCAAACACGCAATACGACTAGTACAGAAACGAGCTGAGGTGCGAGCTTAAAGATAAGCGCAGAGTACATACCATGAAAAACATGGTCTGTAACTCGAATTAACAAAGGGTGTCTGTACAGGAAGGAAGAAATGACGCACGAGGGCAATGTTGTATCTGTTGCCAGTGAGATTGAGCTGCGTCAAGAGACCATCGAGTTTGGCGTTTCCTTGGTCAAAGTGAGTCTACTGCAGTAGACCAAGTACGCCGAATGACGAGCAAGCAAATTTAACGCACCAATATTGCCTGTCCAATTATTATTATTATTATAATCACAAAGCATCGATCTCAGCTTGGGAATCCAACTGACACTGTCCGACCTACCTCGGTCCATGAACGAAAGAAGGTACATCAAACTTAAAATAGGCATCAACCGTAGATCGACCTTGCGCCAAAGTCGTTTCTCGTCCTCGGGACTGAGTGTGCGAGGTGCGTCATCATCCTCCGGAGAGCAAGCAAGCTCGATTTGGGCCTCGAGCGGGCTTTTGTCAACAGGACTCCCGTCGCGATTGTTCTCGGATGTGATAGACATGCTGTGGGGGGGATGCGGGAAAATAGAAATAGATAGACCTGAGGAGCCGAGAGCCGCATCTAACGAACTTATGTAGGGGCCGGCCCATCAGGAAAAAGGAAAAGTTGCGGTAGCGCATGCCATAATTACATCGTTGATGTCGTCACATTTCGTCAGTCATGCCAGCTGTTCAAACGTTCACATTCCGACCGTAAACCGTCGATGTGCCTCATAGACGGGCTGGTCACCAGAGTAGTTGACTACATCGTCTACTCCTGCCCTTGCGACAACGTGTACATAGACAACCCAATTTTTTAATTCAAATCGATGACCCAACTACTTCACCACCCATACCCATGATCATGGGCCCCGGCCACGGGTATCCTGTAGGGCGCCGGGAAAGGGCGAGCGTGAGACAGCAAGCAGAAAGTCAACAGCACATGCATGCAGTGGGAAACTCTCGCCAAAGTGTTTGAAATATGAGAACAAGAGGTTCAGGAGACTCTTATATTCTTAAAAGGGCCGTTTAACAACACGACAGAACAACTACTAGACAAGAAAAGCAGCTCATGTTGCTACCTGTTCACGATACTGGCTTGGGCCTACGACGGCTCGACGGCTTTGCCCCATTGCCTCTTTTAGACGGGCTGGTCACCAGACTACCAGCAGACGTGTCGACGACGACTTTTACAGTAACTGAAAGTGGACGGGTAAACCTCAGTGGATTCACATGCCACCCAGCACGCCGTCAGAACCTGCCTAGCAAAGACAGCCGGGCCACTCGTCTAGACATCCCAACATCGTACGCTGTCCAGAATGCTGATGCGCCTGGGAGAGAAGCAGCGCCACCTCGCTCACTCATTGACGTGCAGCTAGCCCAGAACAGCAAACTTACCCCCGGTTGGACCGGGACCATGGGCGGGAATAATGACATGAGAAGGAACCCTCTGCACTAAGTTCCTGAATCCCCTCACTCTCCAAACCCAACCCAGAAAGCGATCTCTCTACAAAAGGGCTCACATTTAATCTGGAAAAAACAGCGTCTGTGCGTGCTCAAATACTCCCCTGCAGCTGATTAAGATTCATACCATACGTACTACCAGAAGCCCTTGAGACCCGGCGAAGACGGTCACCGCCGACAGTACACAGCTCGTAATCCATCGTGATCTCTTTTATGATATTCTCCATTCCTTTCCCCTCCATCTATCTTGCCCGGCTTATTTAAAAAAAAAACAGCCAAGCAGTCGAGGTGAAAGAAAATGTGGTTGCGGTTTTTACAATAGGTTACCCAGTGCGGCCATCTCGGGTCCGCCGGATTCCCGAATGCCGATTTCCCAATCTGTTACAACACATATCACATCAGCGGTGCATGACAGAACGATGAAAGAACGAAACACGTACAGCTGTAGATAATGGTGACTGCCATGAGAATACCCGTTCCGCTACCAATGGCACCCATCAAGTCAGCAATCACAGACAAGAGACCAAGAATGGCCCCTCCAAAGGCAGCGGCAGTTGGGATCACGCGCTTCAGTTCCTTGTACATCGAACCTTCACGGTGACCAGCCATGACCTGTAAGAATCGTACGCAATTAGCACCACACAAGAACAGCTTCCAGTACAGGCACCAACCATCTGTTGATCCTTGAGCTGTTTGGCAACGTCCCGAGGACCACTTCCTGAAACTTCAATCCAAGTCTTGGAAAAGAGGGCACAGGCTGAAACAACAAAGGCGACATAGAGACCGGTGTGAATGGGATCGAGGAGGGCTTCCTTGATGGTATGAGGGGGGGACATGTAGTAAGCGATACCAGAGACAGCACGGAGCTGGGGCGAGTCTTCGACAGGCTATGTGGTCACGTGATTAATAAACTTCCATGACGCATTTGACATCAAGACTGACCTCCCACACACCAATAAGCTTCACCAAAAAGTTGGACGGGAACCGCGAAGTAAGCATCTGAGAGATGAGGAACACGTTGGAAGTAAGGGCAGACTGGAGCATGATGGGCATGTTGGAGGTGTAGAAGAGTTTTATAGGGTACGAGCCGCGTTGCCCACGGAAGCGGTTGCTCTTGACAGGAATCTCGATGCGGAAGCCTTGCAAATAAATGACAACGGCAAAGACGACAGCAGTGGCAAACAAGTTCATGATGTTCGGAAGACGGTCTCGCCAGAAGGCCTCACGGAGCGCGCGCCCCTTGTCGTTCCAGGTGAACAAGAGGTGAAAGAGGGCAACAACTGCACCTTCGAACTCTGGACCACGACCGGTGTTAATAGTCGTCGGGGAGAATGCCTTCCAGATAATGGTTTCGCAAATGTTGGTAGCAATGAAAAGAGATATGCCAGAACCAAGACCGTAACCCTTCTGGAGGAGCTCATCAAGTAAAATGACGATGAGAGCTGCGGCGACGAGCTGGATGATGAGCAGCAAGCAAATACCGGCACCCAAATCCTTGGGTTGTCCATAAAGACCCGTGAGGACATAGACAGTAGCCTGACCGAGAGAGATGATGAGAGCGAACACTAAAATGTTGGTTAGCAAAGGCGCTGGCGATGTTCGGACAGCCCAAGGTAAAAGAGACCCACATTTCTGTGCACCACCGAAAAGAGCGCGGTCTTCCTTCAGGCTGAAGTCGACTTCAATCAAGTTTGCACCAGCCAAGAGCTGCATGATCATTCCACTAGTGATGATTGGGCTGATGCCGAGTTCCATGAGAGTACCGCGGTTTGAAGCAAGGATGACACGCATCCAGTAAAAAGGGTCAGCCGAGTCGGAGGACATGATTCCATAGAGCGGGACTTGGGAGCAGACCAAGAAAATAAGGAGCGTGACCGCGGTCCATAGTATCTTTTGGTTGAATGGTACCTGGGGAAGAATGAGCACTAGAGTCATTGAACGCTGTTAGCCACGCACCTTGCGGTCTGGTGAAGAGACTTCAGGCAGAAGTGGAAGGAAAGGTCGGACGAGATTCAAAAATCGAACTTTGAAGAAAAAGATAGTTAGCAGCTCGAAACTGTGGGGGAGGAGAGGAGAACTTACACCCGCTCATTGTATGGAATGGCCCAGGAGCGGCTGAAGGTAGAAGAACAACGTTTAACTTGTGACGGCGCCGTTCCAAAAGTCGTTAACAGACGTGGCAATATCAAAATATGTACAAACACTTTGCGAGCACAGCCACCTGGCTCGGATACTATGTCTAGGCTGGGTTAAAGTGTTGGTAGCTACAAGAATTAATGCCAGGGATTAGATGATGCCTGCCGTCGATGATGCCGATTGTCTGAGATCGATAGCTTGCTCGTTCGATCGGGAGGGCACCTTACACATGGTTTGCGCATCATCGTAACATATCGACCTACTTGAACGAGAGTTGGAATGCTCATAAGAAGTCTGATCACGACCGCCTCCAGCCGTGCTCGTTCGTGTTTCACAAGGAGTTTTGTACCCATTGTCCATCTCGTGGTTCATGCGATCCAACGGACGAACGCGAAAAAGGGTGTTTCTCTGACGCAAGTTTTGACTTCATCTTGATTATTCCCGAAAATGAAGAAATTGGCGTTTTGTTGACCATCAATAACTGGGTACGTAGTAACGTGTGCACTGTTGCTCATACGTATGTGTTGCACGATTTGCGTGGGTGGTCCATGCTACCTTTAACTTCTCAAGCATCGCCCAGATTGGTTTCCGTGCTGGTATTGGGAGACGTGGAGCCCAGATAAAAAGAGATCCGGTCGTTGGAGTCAATGCGACAGAAATTGGGAACCTGCCATCATGTTCGAGTGACCGCCTGCTGCGTAGCTCGTTCCTTCGCTGCTCCCCGTTCCTGGTAACTTCGAGAGCAATTTTTCCATCGATAATTCGGAGGTCACCACCACAAGTGCTCAGGCACGTCGTGAGCAGCGGCGACGAAAGGATAATTCGACGTTGGCGAGTAGAAGACGGCGACGCCAATGGATGCAGAGAGTACTGTTCGCAACATCGCAGTATCACGGGATGGAAAGTGGGTGGTCAGTGGGACGGTCAGTGGCCTGATGATGGTATGGAATACGGAGAGCCACGAAAAGGCGATCAAGTTCAGAGGACACCGCGATTGGGTACGCGCAGTCGATCTGTCGTCGGACGGGACGAAAATTGCGTCGGGATCGGATGACAGGACTGCCTGCGTCTGGTCGCTTTCGACTGGCGCGCGATTGCTCGGCCCCTTGAAAACACGACGATCGGGTCGTTGCGGCAAAGTTCTCCCCGGACGGACGCTTTATTGCCCCGTCCGAAAACCAATCTCTCGCATGGGTCAGCAATAGCAAGCAACTCTTTACCTTGTTCTCGCGACGGAAAAATCATTCGTCTCGACGTGTCCACCGGGACGACGCTCGCTCGATGGCCCATCCCGAACTACAACAATCCCACCTGCAATGCTGCATCGTCCTGGCAAGCAACAGCACATTCATCGCAACACCCGACGGCTCATTGATCTCATTCTGGGACGTTGGGACGCACAAGGCAATTGCGCAGGTTGTTCAGGACAATCATTTCGTGCAGTCCATGACGATTTCACCAAACAACGCCCTCGCGACGCAAGACAATCACCCTTCGCAGTCTCTGTGATATCCTTCCCTCTCCCTACCTTGACAATGTAAGTGTACCTGCATCAAAAGCTTGATGCGTGACATGGCCACAGACTATTTTGTTGAGTGCAATGGGTCTTTCGTGAGCAGGACATGGAAATCGAAGAGGCTAGTCTCGAGGGGACCAGCGAATCGAATCATACACAGAATGAGAGTCCAAGTGCGTCCATCCTCACCCTAACTCGTGTTTCATTGAATTCCATGTCCATTAAAAATCGCGAGTCTCGAGAAAACCGTCCATGAACTCCATCGCGAATAGAGTATAAGCGCATTGCCACGGACGGTTTTATCATGGTTCGAATTCGCGAGGAGGTATCGCTGGCTGACTTGATAGACGATCTAAGTAGTACGGTAGTAGTCTTGACTCGGTGATTGCCACGAACCCCTTGGTTATGATACGTCTCGTCCTTATGTTATCAGTATATAAAGTCGTAATCACTGCCCCTTGGCCCCACTGCTAGTAGTAACTACATGGATAATTTAAACTACATGAGAGAAATACTATAACTTCAAGGCCCTATCGTACAGGATCTCGGCATAATTTAAAGCGTGCATTCTTTGAAATGCGTGTTCACAGCAGACCTCACAATGAACGGGATAGATGCTCTCGTGATCTGCTTCCCGCACCTGTAACAAAAATGCGTGTTGCACCCCGGGGTCACGCACTGAGCGGAATCGGCGTTGCAAAGAGAATACGGGTATGCATCAGCGACGGTCCGAAATGGCACTGTATATTATATGTTCGACTCACCGCCATATGATTGCATCCCCCATTCTTCTGAACCGGGGTGCGGCATTCTGTGACCCAAAGATCAGAGACTCGTATTTTTCTTCGAGGTGAGAAAAATCGGAGAACTTTGAAACGCGCTTAACTTGGACAATACTTCCATCCCATTTGTCTCACGAGATACCCCAGTTCCTCCGTTCCGTCACAAGAATGTTTCGGTCCATCTCCCGGCGAAAGGCCTTGCTGACAGTTCTTGCACCAGGTATGCCTGCATCCCGGGAACGGACAATGGAGTTCTTCAAGTTGTTCATAGTCTTCCTTGTCGACGAACGCCGAGCGATTGCACCTTGCGGCCGCCAAACATGAGTTTCCAGGAACAGGAAATATGGTATGTCTAACGCGTCACGATCACCTGCGACAATGTATCCGCACACACAGATGTGCCATTTCGAGCTCGGACCAGATCGCATATTGTGCTTCGGATACCCCGAGTCGTTGAACCAATGCTCCGGACACGACTGTTCGTGATCCCTAATCAGCAACTACCCCAACGATTGTCATCGACGGCTGCCACTCACCAGAAGGATTGGCATTTCCCTGATCGGCCATGCACAGCGGGCAGAACACGGGGAACTTGCGCTCCTCGATCTTTGAACATACATGTCCGGCAAGACAACCCCTACAAAATCCGTGAGCACAAGGAAGAAGACGAATCCCTTCCTCCTCAGGTATGTCCTCAAAACAGATCACGCATTCAAAACACGTTTCTTCGCCAGACCCTTCAGACGAGAGCGAGATCGGGCTACTAGGGCTCGGGTTCGTAGGGGCAGACGATTCATCATCTAGGAAGAATATCCGGCAGTGTCGTTTGGTCTGCTCGTATGGTATGAACGTCGTCTTCGGCTGTAGTAGTTCTGCCATGCGTGCACTTGATCCTTCTCCCAACGACCCGACGCCGACACGTCCAGCGTGCCTGCGGCTCATCGTTGGCGCAGCCCTACCGACGTCTAACGGAGTCCTTCCCCACAGTTCTCTGTGACTTGATCCGGAGGGTTGATCACTTGGACATCGGTGTCGATTTCGGTCACTGTTTGCATCTCTTTCTCTTTCCCAATCCCGTCCTCGATCGTCTATTTCTCCCATGACCCTCAACAACCCAACGCTCTCGTTGATCACCAACGACTCGGCCTCTGACAACAACGCAGCCCCTGCCGCAGGGATAAACGTACATATCGTACAGCTCGTAAACAGCTGGGCCTGCCACTGTCTATCACGCGTCACCAAGTGGTTGTCCACCGGCAGGATCCCCGACATGCGGGCGGCTGTTTGCTCCAAGGACGCGCTGATCACAAGAGCGAGCGTCATGCCGTGACCGTGGGCGTACTCCGATGGAGCGAGAGCGAAATCGAGTACAAGAAAGACGTCTTTGAATTTTTCGCGGAACTTTAGACATACCATCGTGCTTGCATTGCGGCTCACGACCATGGCTGAGACGGGGGACGCGTGTAGTTGCATTTGCCTACCAACAAAAAAAAAGAAAGATAGGTGAGTAGTCCAGTTTGATCGAGGATGAGAAATCAGAGAAGACGACTGACCGCAACGATTGTTTGAGGAGGATCATACTCGGAGGGCCGTGCCTGGTTGCAACGTGCACGAGCGTACCTTCGAACAGAGGTATGCGATACATTTCCTCCAATTGAATCGACTGCTCGCTGGTCAACTGCTCGCACGGAGACAACATCTCCTAAACAACGCGACAAACAAATCCCATCTCGACGATCAAAACCCCACGTCAACAATCCCCCCCCCTAAACCCGCACACGTACCTCGAGGACATGACGCTCCATGATGGCACTCAACCATCGCACCATATTTGGGCTCGAGTTCCCTCGTGCGCGATGCATGTGCTTAAACGCGACCCGCACGAAATTCAGTGCGGCAAAGTGACATGCCGAAAGGGTTCGACATGGGTAGCGTCGGACGACGTCTACGAGCGGGAGGATGCGTTCTTTTCCTGAAAGCACGTCCTTGACGACTCCGCCGTGATCTGTACCGAACCATGAGGATAGGCGTTCGGCAAGCATGAGGTAGAGAAGTTTGGAGGTTTGGAGGCTGAAGGGAGGGGAGGAACCCCCCCGGGTGCGTGTGTACCTCATATAGCGTTGTCACTGTCACTCCTGTAGGCCGTGCGCTGTGCGGCCTCGTGGAGGAGGGGAGAGAACACAGCCCCAGCGCTTCGATAGCATGCTAGCCAGCGTGGCTTCGGCTAGCGAGTCGACTTCCTCGGAGCATTTCTTTACTTGTTGGGAATATAACCACGTTGAAGGCCAGGAGACTGCGAACAGAAGATTGCAGATTCGCAGGTCTGGTTACAACCTGATACATGCATGTCTATCAAGTGTGATAGCAACCCTCCCGCACCAGACCCCATACCAAAGGCGCTTCCACAATGGCCGAAACCATGCGTAAATATGTACCCTAATAGGGAGCACAAATGCGAAAGTGCGCCGTTTTCCCTTCCTGTATTTCCCGAGGAATCGCAGTTCGGTTGATCGTCTCACCACAGCGATAACAAAAGTGGGTATTACAGCCGGGCGCAATACACTAAAGGTCACAGCAAGTTTTTATCAGAGCCCGTATTATGGCAACTAAGCACGTACTGAGAGGTGGTTGCAGCCTTGGAATTTCTGAATGGGCGTCTTGCAGTCTATATACTCGTGAAGCAGTGTGGATAGGCGACAGGCAAGGTTCAACTCACTGGGGCAGTACTGCCATCCTTGCTGTTTCATGAGATGATCCAACTCAGAGGTTCCATCGCACGAGTGTTTCGGTCCATTTGGGTCAATCGTCTGTTGGCACTTTTTGCACCACATGTGGTGACATGCCGGAAAAGGGCAGTGAATTTCAGATTGGGCTTCTAGATCCTGTTTGTCGACGAAGCCAGAATGTTGACATCTCGAGTATAGGGTCAACAGGAGGGTGGGTAGAGAAACGTGTAAAACACACTTGCGACAACTGATTGGGATAGAGAACTGAGCGATTTCCATCTCTACCCAGGTCTCCCATTGTTTCTCGGAGACGCCTAGCAACTGCACCAACGGACCCGCTATGACTGAGCGCGGTGAACACCAGTCAGAGGCAAAGACGGGCAATCTCGAGACTCACTTCCAGGATTTTTATCTCTGTGGTCTGCCATACAGACTGGGCAGAGTACCGGGAAACGATGTTCCTCGATCTTGGCGCAAACATGCCCACGCACGCAATCTCTACAGATTTCGTGTCCACACGCGTCGATGTGAACGACATCATCCTCTGGGAAATCATCTAGACAGATGCCGCAGTGGTACTGGCGTTGTGCGATCTGCATGAGCCCGTGTTGTTGCTTTAGGAGGAACTCGTTTTCAGAGTCGAACGTCGCCTGCAGCTGAAGCGCATACATCATACTGGGGTCCATCTTGTCATCGCTACTGAAAACGTCTTCGCGTTCTCTAGCGGAACAGGAGGATTGGGTTAAGCGAGGGCCTCGGCCGAGAGCGAGGGAAGCGCCGTGCGCGGGTTTCCCTGCCGATGGCTTGGAAGGCTGAGCACGTTTCGCTTTGGACTTTTCTTCCTCTAATTGAGCTTCAAGGTCAACGACGCTTCTTTCCAATCGACGCTTCTCCTGATTCAGATCGCCATTGTTGCGGGTGAGTCCCTCTAGTTCCGCCCTCAACGTGAGAAGTGTCAAACTGGACACAAGGAGAGATTCCTCCGGCACGCAAGAGTCGTGAGAAGTAGCCCTGGGAACAAACACGTGTCCAGCATATTTTTCGGGCAACTTTGCCTGCCAGTCAAGATTCGCTTGGTCAAAGTGAATCTTGTCCAAGGGGAATATGTGACACAATTGTTGTACGATCTGTGAGAGAGATGTACTGAAGGTCAAGCTTGCGACTCGTCCGTGCTCTGAGGTTACTCGTGGATTGAATAGGACGAAAAGGTCTTGTGCAGATGTTCGCAGCCGCAAGCATGTGATGACATCTGGATAGCGAGTGATGAGGATAGCAGCTGGTGAACCAAGGGCATGTTGATTTCTAATCTCGCCCCATCAGCGCAGGGAACAAAGAAAGGCCATGCGGGCTACATACTCCAACAATCTTGCGATGTGATCAGGGCTTGGTGAATCGTAGTCCGTGGAGACGAGCTTGAGCGACACTTCAAATAGAGGGATGTGATACACATCTTCGATTTCCAAGTGAACACCACTAGGCCATTCGCGACAGATCGCAAGGGCATTCTGGACGGCAAGTGAATTAGTGGATTGATGTTTGAAAAAGGTTCTACGTACCTCGACCATCGTCCTCGAGCATAGCAACGCAATTATTCTGGATAAGAGAGGAGTACTTCCCACTGCCGCAAAAGCAAGCCTCGCAAAGTTAAGCGCAGAGAGAACGCCGGCAGTGACGTCCTTGTCCGAGGGACCAAAGGCCACGTTGTCGAAGGGTATGACACACACCTTACCTCCCAAGACGTCCGAGATAAGTTTGTGTAGATCCATCGGTCAATGATACGATTGAGCACAGCTGAGAGGTTGAGGGTGCCGGTGAAGCCTGATGGTTTAGGAAAGGAACCAAGGCGGTTTGCGATCATTACCATCGTGGGCTCTCGAGTTGCACCAATTCCGTCGGTTACCCATTCATGTGTAGTCGTGGTCCAAGTCAATGAAGTTTTTATTGGCACATGCTTTTCCCACTCGTGATCGCACGGCCGCCGTCATGATCCAAAGCCCAGCTCTGTTCCACGAGGAGTCACCGCCCTCGCAGTTCGTCTTTGGATCGCCCCCCGAGTCCGAGACTCACCAACACCTGGCTCGTCCCAACCCGTCGACTCAGAACTTGAGCACAGGCCCATCTCCGACACTTGTGCCGCGACCGCGTGTGAGCGCGCAATCATCCATCATCCATCATCGATTCATCCCCAGAGATCCCGGGAGTCATTCAACACCTGATTCGTCCCAACCCCTCGACTCAGACCTCGGGCGCAAGCATCTCGTTTCCAGTTGTGCTTTGACCGCGTGCGAGCACGCAGTTACCCATCCAGATGATCGTCTCTCTGGGGTTCCTCTACCCCCTCCTCGCGCTCTATGGCTTTCAGAAGCTCTTCGTTGCACTCATGCGCATTATCCTCAGACTGAACGCTGGTGAGCTTCATTTCTGTATGAATCCTCGTTGGCTTCGTCATTTTGCCTCCGCCAACATCCCTCATTTCCGATTACACTCGACTGGGACATCCATGGGTGCCGGAATCCGTTTTATTGTGGTCTCCTTATTGCATTTTTCTCTATGAAATACACAAATTGTTACATGGGATCACGGCACGCTTTGTATCCGTGGAAAACTTATTTGATTTTCCCTCCCGTTTTTGTTGCGTCCATTTACTGAAGCGGCGGTGTGTAACCCGTCAAGGATCCAACGAGACGGATGTCCACCTCGCCGTTCATCCTCAGTGCGGACCCCTCTGGGGAAGTGTCTCCGACGTGAACGCGGGGCTCAACCTTGCGGGCATCAGGACGATCGTATCCTTTGGGGTGCGTACGCGCTTGGTTCATCCCCGTGATTGTAAGAGCGCTAACCAGCGTTTTGCATGTGTATAGGACTCGTTTACGGATGGCGGAGGGCACGATGGTGGGCCGCTCGCACCAGCCGTCGTGATCCCTCCGAATCCGTTCGCAGGGGATCGTTCGACAAACGGAAAGATTTGGGTCGAGCATATCGCGGACAGCATCGACGCCACGCTTATGGATTACGCCGTACGTTCTCTAGCTGATAGCAAATGTTGTCGTCGTCTTATTGAATCCCTTGCAAGTGGTCAAGCGCGGTGACCAATATCACCCTGTGGCCGTCCAACCCCTACCCAAGGGATTTTATCATGCAAGGTGAGATGGAACCGTACCCGATTTATACACTCGACTGACGCTCGTCACAGCGACGACGTTCCTTGAACAATCAAACCAGCTCAACCCAGACACCACGCTTTACACGGTCTTTTTTGGTATAAAGTCAGCTCCCTTTTCGAGGCTAACCCGCCGTGACTGACGACACCCTACAGTGACTGGGGTGATTCCTTTGGTAAGCGTGCTCAAGGCCATATCGGAACGCTCATTCATCAATGATCATCTATATGTCTAGTCGATGGCAACCACCTTCCACAAGCAGCCCAAGACCTCCTCGGCCAAATGGCCCTCCTCTCCCAACCCCCTACCAACGCCCGCAACTTCCTCATTACCGACGCTTACGGTCGAGGCACCCATGACACCTGGGGTGAAGCCTGGCTCCAATCCGTCTTTGACGGGCTGATTGCGCTCCACGCACAGGATCCCCCAATCAATGTCGCATTTGCCAACTTTGCGACGATTTGGGATGGGGTCTTGGGTTTGGATCCCGGGTACCAGGCGTTCGGGTATGTGAGTACGAATGCCTGTAACCCGGGGCCGACGACGGAAGGGGCTTGTACGGATCCAGACCATTACTTTGAATGGTTCTGGGGGTATGTTCAGGTTTCATCGTTTACTCGTGTGTCGTAGTGCTGATACGTGACGTCACAAAAAAAAAACACGACAGGCATCCATCGGCAGCGACGCACAAGATCATGGCAGACTACGTCTGGGAAGTGTTGGACAACTGCAGGGTGTCGTGATTATATTTTCACGTCGGTTTTATGCGTCTTGCTTTCGCTTCGTTCTGGATACGGAGCTCGAGTTTTTTGGTTGGGATACCAAATGTCTGTTGTACTCTGCGTGTACTCCTTATTCCCCCACCCTGTTTTGTCTTACGTTGTAATGCCAGTGTATTGTAACGCTTCGTCTCGCATCATTATCATCGGTGGACAGTGGGTATCGATATTAGGTGTCAGAAGATTTATCATGATGTCGTTCTCAAGACTCATTGACAGGCCTTTCTCAAGGTCCTCTTCTTCCATACATCCTGATTACGGGGTCACTATCTATTTTAATGTCTATTAGAATTCGGGGTGCGGGACCACGCAGTAAAAATAACAACTGGGCTATCTTGTTTGTCAGATCTGAGTTCCGAGGAAATACCTACGATGTGATTACGTAAGCGTACGGAGCCAATAATAATACTTATGTCGGAAAACTTACATGCGGTGCACGCTCGGATTGGGTCGACGCCGCTCGCGCCGCACACGTGACTTGGGATTCCTCCACCCTTGCCGCTTTTGGACAGCGAGGGTCTTGGGCCACGCTGG
>JBBPMQ010000302.1:0-26566 GCA_038090375.1 Boletus rubroflammeus | reverse complement strand
GCTCGTGAATACAAGATGAACGGCATATATACAAATTCTGATCAACCAACAACAACAGATAAAGAGCGAGAGAAAGCGAATTCCGATCGTCCATACGTGCCAAATGGTACGTCGTCGATGATGCAGTATCCAATACACACAGATATATCGCATGCCTCGTTTACACTGTCGTCGCGTCGCGTCAGTCAATCAATCAGAGACAACAGAGATGAAACGACGTACTCAGACCACTCAATAACGCCAAAGCAGCGCCGACGACCACGCTCGTCATCACACCCCGCTTCCCATCCACCGCGCCCGACGACTTCGATGTCGACGACGTCGTCGAAGTCGTCACCGTAGGAAGCTCCGCCACCGCCGCCATCGGCTGCGTCTCCACCTTGCCCGTTCCCACGATCAACATCGTCCCATTACTCGGCACACCATTCACGACGACAAACAACAGCGCCGGCCCAGGCGTGAGCAAGTTCGCGTTTGGCGGAACCTGCGAGACGTGCAGGACGTACGACCCGTCGCTGTTGACACTATACGTGTTGTTGAGCTGGAGGTGGCGCTGTCCCATGTTCATCGCGTGCGTCGTGAAGCCGCCGCGGGAGAGCACAACGGTGGTGTTGGCGGCGGCGTCATTGGCCGACGTGCCCGTGTACGAGGTCGAGGAGACGGTGAGGTTGAAGTAAGGACCACCATAGCTGAGCGTCTGGGGAATACCCGTCACTTGCGGACGCACGCTGGACGAAAAGTAGGACGGGTAAAAGATTTCGGCGGTGTAGGTCGTGGGAAAGGGCACGCTGAGCTCGACGTCGAGATTGGGATTCGACCCTGCGACCAACACGGATGCATCTGGGAGAAGGAGCGCGGACGAGTGATACAACCTCGCAGTGTTCGACGAGCCGAGCCCCGCGTTGGACCAGCGGGAACCCTTGGGTGCGTTTGGGTTGTAAATCGCAGGAGTGCCAACGGGACCTGCTGCGAACGACTGGTAATAGGGCATCTGATCGAGAGAAGGAGTGTAGAGCGTCTGGTTACCGAACCCGGCGGTGCCGTTCTTGCCACCGTTGATGACGAGCATGGTACCATCGGGGAGGGTGATGAACTGACCCATGGTGCGGCCCTCGAGCATGTCGTCGTCCTGTTCGTATACTGGCGAAGAGCCGTCCTGAGGTTCGGGCGTGATACGCTGGCAGTCTGTAGATGCCGGATACATCCAGGTGTTGTAAAACGGCCAGGAGTAGTTTCCATAGTAATCCGCGGGCATATCAGAACCGCCACAGAAGACAACGGTCGGCGTATAGTTGTTGGCTGGAGTGAGGGGAAGCATCGCAGTAGCGCCCGAAGCAGGGTAAGTACGCGCGACGCCATTGGGCATATTAGGGAGAGGAGTCTCAACGTTCTGGACGGGATCCCAAAGAACTAGCATTGTCGTCAAGGGGTCAGATCTCGAAACGGACGCTAGACAACTCACTCGTGGAGAGATTGGCTTGGACAAACAAATTGCCAGAGGGCATGAGGTAGGTGTGGGCGTACGAGTTGAGACCAGAGGTGTTGATCATAAAGTTCATGACCGCGGCTGGACCACGGCTGGGGTAGAACTCGTAGGTGGGCGTCGCGCCTCCACCCTCGTATGCGGGATCGACGTTGGGGGTGTTTCTGTTGATGTAGCCACCCGAGGTGAAGCCACCGATGAGGACGATAGTGCCGTCGGCGAGGGCTTCTGCGGCAGAGTACCAACGCATCTCCTGCATGGAGAGCACGGCGGGGTTGTCGTACCATTGACAGTCTGGGGAGGACAAGTTGTCGGCGGTGCACGGGTTGAGTATACGGATGGACTTTCTGCCATCATAGTCGCCGTAGACGTCGTCATAACTAGTAGAGGACGGGGGACCATAACCTTGCAAAAAAAAAAAAAAAAAAAAAAAAAAGAGGGATGAGTGTCCGTATGTAGAAGATGAGGGGAATGAAAGGCACACCGATACTGATGGCACCGTTACCACCAAAAGTAGCATAGGAGCCATTCGGAAGATGCATGCCAGAAGCACAAAAGGTGTTGGTGAGCACGCTCATGGTGGTTGCCTGGTTAGTGTTGATGTTCCTGTTTTTTTTTGTTCATTTCCGTTCGGAGAAAGGACGATAGAACGCACCAGACGGAACCCCAAGCGGGATGGCCGTCGATTTGAGCGGCGTTTCCCTCGGTCTTGTCGAGAATGTAGACCATCTCTTCGTTGCCGAGGAACATCTGTCCCCCCGCCGCAGCAAGGATGGGTGGAGGTAGGGTAGGGTAGAGGAAGAGGGACGTACCATCATGGCGCTGACGAGGGTGTTACCGGCCTGGACGATAGAGCCAGCTTTCTGGGCTGTAGCAGAGAGGACGATGCTTGACAGGGCGAGCCATGGTAAGATTGTGGGGGGCATGGCGGGTGAAGGACAGGATGAAGGAGCGACAGCGTTAGGAGAGGGAGAGGGGGGGAGAAGGAGAGAATGAGAAAAGAACGACGGTTGGCGAGGGGATAAAATAGCGGATCACGATGCATCGCCGTCGACAGAACTTTGAAAAAAGAGACAGGACTGTCGCTCGTTTTGTTTTGGAAAAAGATGCTCGTTTTGGAACAGGATGACTTTTTTGACGCTTCAAGGATAGACCGCTGAAATGCAGGCCGCCACAACCCGTGTGCATGAATTTTACCGAACGTGAGACGGCGTGTGTATCCACGGGCAATACGACCATCGTTGAAAACTGTGTCGAATATTTGATCGGGCACAAGAGGCGTGCGTAACATGGCAAGTACTGTACTAACGGTCTTGGTTAACACGACGGCGACGGGCTGCTCAACCCGCTCCATCAACATGCTTCAAGTCCCGAGACCTATTAACCCCCGCCCTCGTGTACTCTCAACCCCACCCCGGAACAACATACCCTACAACGGAATCCTCTCAAAAACGTACATGTACGCCAACTTCTTCAGCTCCCCCACGCTCGTCCGATCGGCCACCACCACCTTTTCGTCATTAAACAACACCCACGCTTCATTCCCGTCCCTCTCCCCATCCACATCCATTGCTTCACCCGGCCTCGATCGCGGCAACCGAATATGGGCCACGTAATGCCCCGAATGTACGCTCGGGCCCTTGTGCGAGATGAATGCCTTCAGTCGATACGTCACTGACAACACCGCAGAAGGTGGCGACGTCTGCTTCGTCCCCGTTTCCGTGTGCGCGGCGCCCGCGGAAACCGTCAACTCGCCGGTGTCATCGGAATGATTGAACAGCCACTCGACCGCACGTTCAGGATTCCCGCCCTGCGTACCGCGTCAACCATATTCACTCTCAATGGCGTACCCGGTGCTACGTACAGTTTCCAAGAGCGCTTTGCGCGCTTGTGCATGCGTGAATCCCATGTCAGCCAGCAACCCAATCTGATCTGCCAACGGCTCTGGAACGCTCCAACTACCCGTCGGTGCACTGAGCTGAATGGGATCGTCAATGTCTAGCGGCACACTCAGTCTCGCTCGTCAGTTCCCATGCGTGTTCGCGTACCGGGGTCTTCCATGTGGCTGAATAGCCATTCCATCGCAGCTTCAGCTCCAGAGTTACCAGTCGCAAGCAATGCCTTCTGGCACCTTACAGCCGGGAAGCCCATACCCTCCAACTGGGACATCGCTTCCGCATCAAACTCCGGTAAAGATGGCGCAGAGCTAGAGGAAGACCCATCCGGAAGCTCTACTTCCCCTACCTCCAATCCCTTGCCGAGGTATTTATCCAACACTAGGTCCCCCTCGGGCAGGATGATAGGAATGTCTGTGTTTCCACTCTGTGCGTCGTGTCAAGCTCGGGTCGGCGAACACATACCTAGTTTCGTGGGCACCCAATTCTTGAGCTGGAATTTCTTGGCATGAATGACGAGCACGTCAGGGAACGTGGCGAACTGCGTCCGTCTGACCGCGTGTGTCTTTCCACAGCCTGCTTCGCATTGGTATTCCAATGGCTCTTGCCCCATTTCTCCAAGGAAGAGGTCGAGGCACAGCTCCAACGGGACGGGCGCATATATCGGCATCGACGCATCTGCGCCACCTTCGCCTTCCGAAATTTCCGTCGCTGGGACACCGAGGCTCAAGACGTCCATGTTGTCGATACGATACCTCACCCGATGACATCCCAAACACTCCAAGCGCTGTTCCAATCCAAACGAAAAAATATCCGTTGGCTCACCCTCTCCTGTGACGTCGCGATGGGTCGTCGATGGATCTCAAACACAGACGAACGCTTACCTGGTGCCCCACCTCTCGCCTGATGGTTATACCGTCTGAGCACAGTGAGCAAATGCCCTAAAAACTCTTCCGCATCTTGTTGCCGCATCGTGGCAAACTCGGCGTGGCCTTTGCCGACGAGCGCTTTGAACCCGGCAGGTTTGAGGCCCGTCTGCCAAGGCGTGTGCTCTGGTGCAGGATGCGCAAGCCGGTCCGAGGGCGCTGGATAGACGTCAGTTGTCCGCAGCAATTCAGAGAAGAGTCGAACGGACGCTGTTCAGTATGTGGATTCGAGTAACGTCCACTCAAAAGACCGTCTGCGAGCTTGAATAGCTGACATTCGAGGCAGTATGCAGGCAGTGACTGGCAGCAGGTCGTCCAGTGCACCGAAGCCTTCTCAGAAACATAGTCTTGCGACAAATCTGATGATGGTCGGCGATAATACCGTTCTTGGAAAGGAGAAAGCGAAAACAGCGTTTGTAGGACGGAGGCCATGTAACAACTTGAGGAAAATGCGATGAGCAAGTTTGTTTACCCCCATTGCTGCGAGTTATCCCCACCTATTTCCGAGGTTACCGAGTCCAGTGGTTCCTGGACCAAAGACAGGTTTCAAAGCGCTTCCGTCTTCTGCGGTGAGAGAAAAGTCAAACGTCAAGTTTTGTTCGATTTGCTGCACGGAACATGAGCGTTTCGGGGAAGACGTCTTTTTGCAAGAATACCTCACCAGCTCTGTCATGCTTTTCTCTGTCTTCTTTTGAGATGACACATTGATTCCGAATGCAGCGAGGTGTGTCGTCAACTCGGGATCGAGACGTGCATCATTGCATGCATAACAGTAGATATCTGCGAGAATGTTCGACTAGCCGATCTTGAGAAACATGCCTGTACACACCTGCTCCACCTTCGGGCGTGATCGTCCCGAGCTTTACGCAAACCGTATGCTGAGTTGCATTGAAGTGCACCAAAGCATGCCCGTTTCCGCCGGTGCCACCATACTGCGCACGTCCACAACCAAGGGCACCACAAGACAGACAAAGCCACAAATTAGACGTCAGTTCGCAAGAAGCGCAGTGTGCAAGCCCTAACACCCTCGCTCAGAGTGATACGCGGACGCGCTCAGAGATCGATCGCCTACCCTCAGCTGGAATAGGCCCACTCGCGAGTTGTTCGAGCAACAGCCCATGCTCGCAAGCGATGATTTCTTCTTCCCAAGCTTTCACCTCTGACTGACGGGCGGACGACAACGACTGCATGATCCCGTCCGTCAAACCTCTCATCTGCCAAACAGCACACGTGTGAACAAACACGAGGCGTAAATTTTAAAAAAGGGGGGGTACGAAAATATGTACCGTATCTTCGTCCGCCGTGATCGCCTTGCCATCCACCGCATCGCACTTCCAGCACTTGAGCGTCGTCCGATGATCGTACTTGTCCTCCTCACGCTCTTGGATGATCGCGAGCTTGGTCATCTTGGCGGGTGGCTCGTTGTCTCCCTGATTGTCAGTCAGTTCGTGCGTGGTGCTCGTGTGAGGCGATACGCACACGACCGTTGGGTCTTGGTTTCCGTTTGACGTTGAGAGTGAAGACGTGGCCCGATCGCGCGACGTGGGTGCGCGCATGGTGGCGATCCGGACCCAGACACGCGCCGTTGAAGCAGACGAGACAGACATCGATGCCGTCGTCGCCGTCCTGTGCATGTCGCTCAGCTACAGCGCCGTGTTCACCCGTGATCGTGCGTACCTGGTTGTCAAAGCATTGTGTACACTCTTCGCGATGAACTGATTGACTGAGTTTGGGCTGCTGTAGCTTGGATAGGTCGGACTGGTGAGGACAACTTGCCATCGTGGAAGAGAGAACGAGAGAACTCAGACAAGTCCAAAGCGACTTTATCTAGAGGGGGTATCTCACGTGATGATTCACGTGATCGACTAGTAAACTATTTGTACTACTAAATCCGACCCCTCTCAGAGGACATCCATCTTGAAGAAGCGCTCGCGGGGGAGGAACGTCAAAACCGAACGCTTGTATGGAAAGTCAAAAAGCTGCAATAAATTGAGTTCCCGCGTTAGCCCCACAACCGTGTTCATGTCCCTCACCGTCTCGATATGCATCGTAGAGTCTAAACAGAGTTGCACAATCGCTCCGTTGTCGGCTCTCGGTTCTCCAATCGCATGTTCCGTCCTCGGGTCTGCCAGAAAGATGTAGTGATGGACTGACCGGAGCCAGGCTTGTGCTACCGCCAGATCTCGTCAGGACTGTTTCCATAGGCAATTCCAAGTCGCGAAACCTACCTCTGTCCCAGCCTCTGAACCGCTCTTCTCCAACGAGTACATGCAGGCCTCGATCCCACTCCTTTGCACCCCCCGGAACATAGGTTGCAACGTGGTTCTCCTGCGACAAATATGTGAATGCAAACACCAACCCCTGAGTAGCGCCTCACCTTGACATAAACGATTTCCAAATATCCCATGAGCTCGCCATCCCAACTCATCATAATTGGCAGCACTGCAGGGTCGTTCAAGACGCCGTGCACATATCGTCTATGCTGTTCGAGAGACCCCCGCTCGTTCCATCCCTTGTTCACGCGGTCGTCGTTGTGCCATTTGTGAAACGCTTCCAGGTGAGGGGTGACTTGACCGTCTTGACCGACATCAAAGTAGGTAAATTCGAGCATCTGCTTCGCTTTTTGACAGTAGCGACGGTAGAGCACTTCCCCTGGCAGAGGCTTGGGTGGTCGCAAAGGATGCGCAGAGATTACGAGCGGAGTGCGAGTGAACGACTGCACAGATGGAAACGGGGAAACGGCATGTCGAGTCAAAGAAGTCAAAGGGGGTAGCCAACCGCGTGGGTGGTATCCATGTGTCCCGGCACCCTGCCAAAAAGCTGCTCTTGAGAGGAACAAATCATCTGGATCCGCCTGCTTGCTAAGCGCAGCCCTACCGAGCCCCGAACGGAGAACGTACGCGCAAAGGTCTGCGCGATTATCGATTTCGGGAGAGAGCACGATTGGAATCGTCTCTCGTTCGTGGTGGCGAACGAATAGGGCGTAGATGATCGCCCACGCGTCCTGTACCGTGATTTGGCGAGTGATCGGGGGACGAATTTCCAGCACAGGGTAGCTAGGGACGTGGGTAGCGGCGTGTTCGTGCGGTGTACCGACGGCAGAGAGAAGCAAGGCCGCAGTGCGGTCGAGAGATTGATAGGTGCACACTGGGACGTTGTCCACGAGAATCTCTGTCCTTGGCTGAAGCTGAACGATGGTGACTCTGGTGCGGTCGGGGAGGAGAAAGGCGTCGATGGGATAATTGTGAGTCGACAGCGCATTCTGCACGGCCTTCAAACGCTCTCTAGCGCGAGACATATTCAGAGTGTAGAATCTCCACCGTTGAACCGGTCTAATCTGATAACATACACCATCGCTTACCTCAGCAACACAGAAAGACCCCCCCCCCAAGAAAAAAAAAGTCGTCGTCCAGCTCGTCCAGCTCAACGTTGCCACACATGCCACCAAACGGCTCAGTCCCAAACGGAGACGTCGAGACGCCGGTCGAGGTCTCTACCCCGCCCATCGTCGGCATAAACTTTGGCAACTCGTACGCGTCCATCGCCGTATTCACAAAGGTTCCGTCCAACCCCCTCGCGTTCCATACTCGCTAACGCCCCTCTCGCGAGCCAGGAAGGCGTCACGGAATGCATAGCCAACGAAGATGGTGAACGCCAGATCGCCTGTGCACTTTCTTTCCGCGACGAAGAGATGGTACGCAAAACCATCTCTCTCTCATCCAGCTTGACGATCGTGCACGATCACAGTACATCGGAAACCAAGCCAAGCAACAACTCGTAAAAAACGCCCAAAACACGATCACAGGCTTCCGCAACCTCCTCGGAAAGAAGTACGTCCTCCCCTACAAGATGATCTTGTTCCTCCTGCAGAGATAACAAAACAATTCAACAGGTTTTCAGAGGTGCCTCAAGACAAGCTGTCCGTTTCCACCCCCGTCATACAACATCCCTCCTTGCCCGATACACCCGCCTACAAAGTCAAGATCCTCCAACCCGCCCCATCGCCTTTGTCTGCCACCGCGACCAACACTCCTGCAGCCTCGCACGTAGCCACCCCTCGTTCCGAGCCCGTCGAAGTAGAGCGCATCCTGACCGTGTCTGAAGTGACCACCATCTTCCTCGGCTCCATCCGTCAGTCCGCAGAAGACTTCCTCGGCCGAAAGGTCATCGGGGCCGTCATCGGCATACCCTCCTGGTTCGATGACGCCCAGAGAGATGCACTCTCAAAGGCTGCCGACGACGCAGGGATTCGCGTCCTCCAATTGCTCGACGATGCCGGTGCAGTCGCCGTCTGCTCGTCCGAGAGCGCAGACGGCATCCCCAACGATCGAACACAGCTCATCGTCGATCTCGGTGCATCCTCTCTTGAACTATCCCTTCTCTCCATCCGCGAGGGTCTCGCATACGCCTTGGCTACACTCTCGGACCCTACCATCGGTGGAGACGAGATCGACTCGAAACTCATCCGGTTCTTCGCCAAAGAGTTCACCAAGAAAACGAAAACGCCACTGACCGTCACGCCAGCGACCGATCACCAAGATAAGCGCGCAGAGGCGAGACTCCGCCTCGCGGTGGAACACACAAAGCGCACGTTGAGCGCAAGTCCGGGTGCTGCCACGTGCGCTGTCGAGTCGCTCAAAGACGGCCTCGACTATACCGGGTCCATCAATCGCCTCCGATTCGACATGGAGGTGCGGTCCATTTATGACAAAGTGTATGCCAAGGTCAAGGAGTTGGCCGAGAGCGCGGAGATCGACCTCTACGATATCGACGAGATTGTGTATATCGGAGGGTCAGCCTCGCTTCCAGGCCTGGATGAAACCCTCTCCCAGGGATTCACCGAGTCTGTCATCACGCCGTTCAAGGTGGGCAGTGTCGTCGGTGGGGGCACGGGTGACCCAACCACGATCCTTGCGCGTGGGTGCGCCTTGCAAGCTCACTTGCTTGTGTTGCTTGCCCAAGAGTCATCCGAAGAACTGTTGGCCACATTCAACAAGGAGAGCAAGGTGGCCAGTGTCGCTGCCACCAGTCGGACCATCGGCCTGCTCGTGCCTCAAGAGGACGTCGCAGGGTCATTGGGTGGTATCTGGATACCTCTCGTTCTTAAAGAGACACCACTCCCTTGTCGTAGAACGTTGACGTTCGTGGTAGATGCCGGTGGGGCTGATACAAAAGTTGGTTTCGAGCTGTGGGAAGTGAAGGAGGGCGTTAAGATAGACCATGTGAAGCCCCCCACGTTCGAAGACGAGGAAGAAGCACAGGAACTCGAGGAAGAGAAACTCGAGGAAGTAAAAGAAAAGACGCTGACCAAGGAAGCTTACTTGGCTGCGTTGTCGCTGTCGCCACAGAACACCGTCAAGGGCAAAACGACAGTGCAGGTGCAGGCAACCGTGTCTGGCACTGGCGCTCTGGAGGTCAGCTTCCGAGAGGTCATAAAAGACGGCTTCGGGGAGGCAGTCACTGCGACTATTGCAGCACCATGATGGTACGCCACATCTTTCGTTTGTCGTGCGCATGTGATCATCGTTTCTCTTCAGTGATTGGCTATAGACGAACAGCACTAGGGTCATTCCCCGATATCCTCATTCCAGTCCTGCATTTGCGTAGAGAATTTCACAACTGCTGATTTCATGCAATAGAACGTTGCTATCGGCTTACCTCTGGATTCTCCTTGATGTAGCGTTTCATGAGCTCCTTACATTCCGGATCGTCCAAGACAATGACCTCGACGCCGTTTTTCCTGAGCAGCTCTTCGCCGCCTACCCAGCTCGCGTTCTCCCCGATCACGACGCGTGGTATCTTGTAGAGCAAGATGGCGCCGGTGCACATGATGCAGGGACTGTCAATGTCACAGAGGCAATGGTAAGACCACACGAAGAGCCTCAATCGTTCCCTCCGCACCTCAAGGTCGTGTACTGTGTGAACGCCATCCATCTCACAACGTCAGTTCATGCTGCATCCAACAACCCAGAACACGTGGGAATGGGGGAAGGGACAGTAGAATATCCTACCATGGTCGAGTTCCTGTAGACGGCCGCCTTCTGCCGCCCCGCGTCCTCGAGGGCAGCGATCTCAGCGTGCAACGTCGGCGACGACTTTTGAATCCGCTGGTTATGAGCGCACCCGAGGACGGCTGCGTTGGTGGCGACGTCGCCGCGTGAGGTGCCGTGGTAGACGAGCGCAGCGCCGATCGGGACCCCGCCTTCTTGATCGCTCTTGCGTGCCTTGGCGAGCGCGCTCGCGAGTCCGAGTTTGTCGAGGCTGTTCGATGCGGGAGTTGGTATGAACATGGCTGAAATGTTGTTTTACAAAAACCTGCAGCTGGTCAGACGATTCGGCGGATTCGAGCTTGCTGAGAGGGCGAAACGATTGCAACTTAGTCTGGTGACCCAAGACCGGCCCGAGTTTTAACTTTTAGGGACTGCGCGGATTCCCACGTGCACGTGATTACTGACCAATGAAAAAACGCGACGATCGAAAATCAAAATAACAAAATAATTGTTGTGTGATTTGAACGCAGGTACCGTTATAATAACGATCGTGAAATGAATAACAACCGGATCCGTTATGGAGCTGAGCCGTCCTCGACTACAGCATCAGCAGCACGCCCTACAAGACATTGGTAAACTTGGTGATTACATCGCTACTTACTCTCGAATAGATGCTCTCCGAGCCTGTCTAATCATTCACCGCCTAATATCGTGCACCGTTCCCCATGTTTTTTTTTTCAGCTCAAAAGCTTCCAAGCTTATATAATATTAATCACCGCTGGCACCGGCAGCGGAAAGACTCTGTGTCAATCATGTAATTCCTATCGACCAAATACTCTTCAAGTAAACACTGGCACCTTCCACTGCTACATGCATCTCCTTCGGCCTCTTCACGAGAGGAATGCCGAGAGAACTAGGTATGTACGGACTCGGCGAGCCGCGTGAGCGGTAACAAACTCAATCTGCTTTACGAGCGTCGGCCCGTCTGTCCCATCTCACGCGTTCGTTTTCGCAAAGGGCGACGTTTGCACGATGAGTCGCGGAAGAAATCCTCAGGTACCCAACATTGACATCCCGGCTTCTCTCCAACGAATTCCAGGCCCATCCGTATCTCGCTCTACCTATCTGCGTCTACGAGGATGAGCCAACTACAAGCGAGACCCTCCCCGAGACAATCCGAGTCGACTGTGACCACCGACGTGTATTACACCCTCCCCCCATGCACGCCATCCCCCTGACACCAAGCAACGTCTACCGTTGAACGTGAATATTGAACATAAGGAGAGATGTGATTCTGGCTGGCGTTTGGTTGGGATGCTGACCTCTCGATAAAGTGCACGCTTGATGGATCTCATTAGATTCACAGTACGCTCTCCGTTACCCTGTCGAACGACAACCATGCCGAGTCACCCGTCGCTCAAGCGCCCCAAGACCCTCACCGCACTTGTCGGTTGAAAATGCTGCCTGCGCAATGCGCATATAGAATCACATGCGAAACCATACCTTCCTTGCACACCCGGAGCGTCAATCATCACCTTCCACGACGCGCCGCGATCGTGCTTGATCGGACACACAGACCTAGGGTCCCGCCTCCGTACATGGGGGTGATACTTCATAACCGTGATGATGCTGTTTGAAGACAAAAGGATGACATGGTACCATTCTCGCGGTTTCAAGGAAAGAAGAAGACTAATCGATAATCTGACAATTGCCCTAAGCCGGAGCCTGAGTGAAGACGTCCTTCACTGTGCTGATGCTGGGAACAAAAAAGTACTCTCCACCGCGCGAGGTGGCAAAGAACTTTTGCTCGACGGGTGCCAATGAAGTATCCACCTTTTGCGCAAGACCATTTACTTCGAACTTATCACCGGCTGCATTGATGAGCTCAAGTGTGACCTGACCCTCTTCAGTTATATTGGTCTGACCCGGTGGGAGGTGCACCGGCTGAGGTCCACCAATGATAGGATCTTGACCTGTTCGGAAGTGTCAATAATTCCGGTCCAGGGAATGAAATGTGTACGGACCAATCTTTTTGGGTGCGAGACTGGTGAGAGGGAAATAGTCGTTGTTAGCAAACCCAGTAGTTTGACGATAGAACCCATTATCAATGGAGGACTGGTAGCAGACAAAGAGAAGTCCGCGAAGACACGCATCATTCTCCTTGGCCTCGTCCGTGAGTGTTCCCCACCTCGTGCGGTCTGTGTCAGTGATCTGCGACGGGATTATAAGCCATCAAAGCTTCACCGAGTAGAATTTCGGAAGCGAACATCGTCACCGTAAGGAATACCCGCACGAACGATTACGGAAGCGTCGAGGTATTCTTTGCTTACAAAAGGCAGTAGGTTTCGAGGCTCTGTCTTGCGGATATGCGCAGAAAATGGACATCCGACACCCGTCGGGCCGGTGTAGTCGAAATTGTTGATACTCTCGGGTCTCAGGTGATGACGGTCTTCGATGTAAGGACTGAGAGCAAGCGGGACGCCCTGTGATTGTGATTGGTATTAGTGAACCAGAAACTCCTAGAGGTTATACTATCTCACCGACTTGAATCTGCCAAACAATCGTGCTCCGAACAGTCGCTGCCTCTGGTCGTCAGTGAGATCACGGCTCAAGCCCGTAGGTCGGACAGGAATAGATCGCCAGTTTTTCTCGATATAATCTTCGAAAAACAGGACATTCTGCTCAAGCTTGCGGAAGACCATAAAGGAACCGTCCTTAGTCCAGGCAGGACGTTGCTGGAGGCTTCGGTCGTCACAGACAGGGTCTCCTGGGTACCCCATTATAATCACACCTGGCTTGACGAGACGCTGACCTTGCTTAGGTATACACCATTTACTGAACAAATCATTGAGAGAAGGGGAGAATTATGACAAGAAACTACACACTCGAGGGCTGGCTGGGAAATTCCATCCTTCCATCCGAAGTGTTCACCATGGCCTACGCGCACACGGCCCTCGTAGGTGTGCACTTCGTTGATTGAAGTACCGAATATGCCTTTCATTCTTTCCATTTCTTCCCGGCATTTTTCTTGTGCTATTTGCAGGAGACAGATCAGCAAGTAAAATCGAGAATGATAGTGAGGACAGGTTTTACCCCCAGCAGTGAGTAGGATTACACCGTGCCTGTCTCTCCCACGATCCAAGGGCGGGTGGTAAGTACCCTTATCGCCCAGTTCCGTTTTTTCAAGGTATTGTGGCCCCTTGTCGAAGTGAGGATCCTGCAGCTTCCGGGTGTAGCCCAGCTTACACAACCCGGCTCTGGTGAATGCGATACCGGTCGAAACGATATCACGGCGGCCACTTCCTCTATGAGTATCAATGTGACGGATGTTATCAACAGTTTTCCTAGAGGTGGTAATCTCATCAGCATATGTGGCAAGCTTCGTTCGGAAGTCCGGGATGTTTTCAATCGTAAAGAACAAGAAGCGTTCCCATTTCTGCGCGAGTCGTCAGTCAGACGGTTGCCAGCTGCATCATCACCTTACCTTTGGAAACATGAAGTACACATCGCCTTGAACGTTGTCAAGGTCAGGGGTGTCTGGATCGACGGGGGCAGGGGCAGGAATTTGGACCTGGACGAGGGGAGGAGCTTGGGCCTGGACGATGGCACCATGGACCGGGGGGCCACCACGACCGAGGGCCTGGGGAAGGCCAGATATGTTGAGAGAAACACCGGCCGCGAAGGTGGTAGGAAAGCTGTGCGCGATGGTGGTAGGAAAATCGCCCTGGATGGCGGTAGTAGGAGCACTGGCGTTGGGAACGTCCCCTGTGATTGCTAGACTAGGGACAATTGCACGCCTCTGAAGAAACGATAACTCGGGTTGAGACATGTATGACTGAATAGTGAACCTTGCCCTCCGGATACTTAAATCCACTCGACTTCCTCTAAACGCCCAGAGTTCCACGTCTCCGATTTGGTGACGGCCACCATGACGGCTCACGCTTGTGTGTCGTGGCGCAACGAAGCGAATGGAGATAGTGCTACTCTCTACCGATGATAATCAGGTGTAACTTAAGGGTCGAAGTTGACGTACTCCCGTGACGTCACGGACTGATGGCGAATTGCCCGCGTTCGATTACAATCTGAGAAGAATCAGGATTATTGAACGACTGCCTTGACGCGAAATGACCGCGCGAGTTCAGGACGTCCACCCGGCATAAGGATGACCGGGTTTACACATTGCGGGGGTCCTGGTACCGCCGCATTCGTTCAGTCACCTTGTGTGACTGTCAAACTCTGACAAGTAATTATGAATATTAGAAAAGTGGGGAGCCCCTAAGTCATGTGACGCGAACCGAACCCGTGCGCGTTGCTGCAGCAACTTCAAGTTCTCCCAACCTGCGCCGATTACTTACTGGACACGGGAACGCGTACCCGACCAACAACCTGTTTTTGGACCAGATATCGATTCCGTTTGGGGGTCCACTGCGCAGCAAATGTACAACTTGGTTGGCCATCTCAACGCCTTTCACCTGGGAGTGTGCTCACACTGATCGCTTTATCACCGCCCGTGAGGATACCGCCCCGCCCCTTCCTTAGTCTCTACCGCCCAAGAGCTGACCGAGATAGCAAAGCTCTATGTCGACTACACAACACAATCCCCTCACCGGACTGACCAAGGCGATTTCGAAACGAACATCGGCCGAGGTATTGCTTCCTGTGTTGTATGAACTTTGGCAGAACGTGGACAAGGCGCAGACAAAGTTACGCAGCGTCGTTGCAAGTATTAGCGTGAGACGATGACGAGACAATACATCAGGAGGACGTCAATGGCATGATTGGATACTTTGTCCATATCGTTATCGTCTACTCTCCAGACTAGCCGAGATGATGCACAACTTGATGGAAATCTCCCTTACCTGCCTCGTTGCGCATCATCCCAACAAAGTACAATATCACCATCCTGGTACGGAACACTGGGTGATGCTTACGGAATGGATTGGTCACGGACGAAGACGAACGCGGCAGTGAATCGAAGAACGAGACTGCGCAGCGGTCGACAAGGATTGCATGTAGTGCAGTCAACTTGGTCGGACTCGTCGACGGTTTCACGTGGGTGGAAGGGACGCGCGAGTGGAAAGTGGACAGCGTGTTGGAGGTAAAAGTACGCACATGGAAAGACGAAGATCGTCATGAACGTGAACAAGAGGAAATTCGCCGTAGAGATCGGAGGTGGACCGACGACGCGATGGACATCGACGTCGACGATGCAGAGATGAATGAATCTTCGGAAGAAGACGGAAGCACTCAAGGTAAAGGGGTTTTCTGATGAAGCATCCTGGGATCGATGTATGGACGATCTCATCCTCAAGGCTGCAAGACGAGCATTGGATCGGTCGATCGGCACTTCTCAAAGGTGATGCAGCAGTGCGAGACACGAACAGTGCCGTCAAGGTCGTACTTTTGAGTCTTGACCGCAATTGTGAGTCGTCTTGTCTCGATTTTTTTTTCCCTTGCGTTTGACCTCATGGTCTCGTCCTCTCAGTGCGGCTCAAGGTAGTTATCCGCAGCAGGCGAGAAGGACTTGGCTGCCATCCTCGCCTGTGGGATGTAGCAAGGACGGACACGGAGACTTTGGGTTTACTCTCGCTTTCAATCTTTGATTCCTCTGTGATCTAGTAAGCCGTTGGGGAACGCGCACAGAGATACACCCCTCTTCTCCGTGCAATATATCCGGCCTGACGCGAATGCAGAGAGACCTCAGCACGGCCGCGGTGATACAGAAAGTTGAGCTCGCTGGAAGTAGAATTATGCCAGTGATGGGCCCGTCGCATGTTCCACTTCGAAGTCGCTCCCCACCAATCTTTCATTCGCGTTCACGTCCACTGGCATGTCTCCTCTGCGAGCATTTCCGAGTCGGTCCATACCCTAGTGAAGCTCACACCCCACGTTTGGCCTCCCTCGTCCGAAACCCTTCCGAGTTCTGCGCTCCATGTCCACAACAACTCGGAGCCTTAGTGATGTCTCACACTCAGTACTTGATTCCGTTCGCTTTCATTTAACCGAAGCTCAGTGGGGTTGTGCTATGGGAATGCACAGCATGTTTGTTTTCCCGACACAAGTATATTATTTTATCTGAATGTGTGTGATGATGGTCACACCCCACTTATGCCTCACTCAGTGCTGAACCCTGCTGCCGAGAGGACCCCAGCTGTCCGAATTTAGGATTGCACTCGAGCAAAAATGGACCTGGGCCTCCTGAGTCCTGACCAACAGGTACCGGGTTCGACCCTCGTATACATAATGTAACATGCTTTTCCGATCCACAATCAATGACAATCGCCACCAACGTGACATGTCGATCTCTCTCGCCCGAACCAGCAGCCACAAACGGGGATCTTCGTCTGAACTGCGGGCACCCTCAGAATTCGCAAGCATCCATTCACTATTGCCGATTAGTGACCGTTTGGTATCAACGGTCTGGGCTCTGGGGTTCTGCCACACTGGCTGATCACGGATTGGCCGCCCTTTGCGCGCATAGACGATTGGCGAGAGATAATCTGTATCTCGGCAATGCTCCACTCTGATATTGTGTTTGATGAGCGAGTTCCATTCAATGGAGGGAGCCGAAGGACTTGATTATATTCATCTCCCAGGCACCCTATGATGGTCCTAACTTGATGGGGATTGAACAATTGAACAATCCCCCCCGTGCAGTCCCACGACTGAACCAAGTGGATCATCAGAACGATGTTATCACGATAAGTACATATTGTATTTGATCATCGAGCGAGTTTCCATTCAAGCAAGGGAACCGAACAACGGAGTAACCTAACCTGCCAACTTAGCCGAGGTGTTGAACAGAGTCAAGTGTACACCACCCTTAATTTCCTTACTCGCTAGCCATGACAGGCCTCCAATCCAACGGCCTGTGGCAATCGATAACGTCAAACACCTGCCTTGCAGATAGTTCAATCTGAAGTTCTACTTAGAACTACATAATTCAATGAACTCATAACTTTCTGTATTTCCATCAAACTTTGAGAACACATTACAGTAAGTAGTACACCCGTCTGTAGCGGTATGGTTAAGGGTCTCAGGAGTGTACGTAAATGTCGGAAAAATCTGTCTGATCCCCAAAGCTGGTCGAACTCGGACTTGTCAATAGGACAAGACTAAGAATCGGAGTCGGAGTCTGCCGCAGCTCAGCAAATTCGCTCGGCTATGGCTCAACTTGTCACCGGTTTTCTCCTCGGTCACCAAGAAACAAGTGGCTGTGCCACCATGGTTTCGGGGTTATTCTGTTTGACACCTCCGAGCCTCGGGCATGATCAGATAAGTACCGATAACTCAGTCAACACATAGGACCCTCAGTGATGCTTGAAGATTAGTGAGAAGCTTGAGATGGCCTGTCTCATTCACAGTGATGTGGATACCTCTCTAGAGGTTAACACGTCAGCCTTCGCAAGTTTCGTGGGGTGATGCATCGTGAGGAATTGCAGAACGCGAAGCAGACAACGTTGAATAACTATTGGCGGAAGTAGTTACCGTACTAACATCACATATATCACGCGGGATGTCACACATCTGGTTCTGCATATTTCTCATATTGCATACGAAAATGGCCGTGCATTATAAGCTTGAAGTCGTACTTCTTTTCCTCTTCAGGATTGTCGATTATCCCCGCAAACGCTTCTGGTAGAACGAGCATTCGCAGCCTTCAAGTTCACATTAAAACTTCGAGAGCCACACCCGTCAGTACCCCATTTCCAGCGATCTGTACCTCTTTTCCTCCACAAGTCCTCCTAGAATGAGCATTTTCGTGCTCCCGTCAAACTTTGAGAACACACCCCCATCAGCACCTCAGTTCCAGCGATATGCACTTCTTTTTCCTCTTGGCATTATCCTCCGTAAGGCCTCCTGGAACGAGTACTCAACAACTTTCGTACGTGCTCCCGTCAAACTTTGAGAACACACCCCCATCAGCACCTCAGTTCCAGCGATATGCACTTCTTTCTTCCTCTTCAGGATTAACCTCCGCAAGCGCTTCTAGAACCTGCAGCTTTCATATCTACTCCCATCAAACCCCCGAGAACGTACAGCGGACAGTATGACAACTCAAGCGGGACGCGTTTCTTACCTGTTCAGGGTCTAGGGTCAGAAGGCTGTTTCGTAGCACCTCGTTCCATGGGATGGTCTGATGATAGAACCGTGATTGCCCTGAGTCGTCAGCAGACCCGTAACTGGCCTAGCAAGGAAAGACCCAAGTTCATATCTTTGTAATCCGAACAAAATAAAAGGCCTCACTCTTCATAGTTTCGTCCAACTTGCGTTTCCGCACCATGCCGTTCCAACCTCAGCCCACCAAAGATGGGACTTACCGCGTCAAAGTGTTCAACAGTAATGATGATCGCTACTGGAAGTATGTTCCCGACAGCACGCCTTGGATTCAGATCGCTACAGTCGACAAAACTGCTAAACCATCCAGTATCCAGTTCAAGGTAACGTCGTCTCGTTCCACTATCAAATCGGTAACTGACTCCTTGTACCCACAGTGGAACATTTCCCTCGTCGCTGAGGATGTTTTCGCAATCCACCCCGCATACGACGTAAACATGGGCCTCATCTTAAAAACAGGCGACGTAGAGAAACACGGGAATCATGGTGTCGTTCAAGGGGAAGTAGGTGCTTCTACCAGGTGGAAAATTACACGCGACGAACTATATTCAACGTATGGATCCTGTATCTTTTGATGCATCGCTCTGACTCTTCCCCTAGGATCAAGATCGAGGATACTCCCAACGTTCTTGACTGTAGCGATCACGATCAGAATGTGAGTTTCACTGTGCTTTCTTGTTCGGAAACCGTCTGAACATGTTTTTTCGTGACGTAAGTACGTTCATTTTCACCCACTGGCAGATGAATCCGTAAGTCCTCCCTGACCTCATTCAGTAAAGATAGCGCTCTAATATGCCACCTATATTAACTCATATTTAGTCGGCGAACCAACGTTTTGTCTTCGAATTCGTTGAGGATCCTAAGACATTCGAGCAGCTGTGGTTCCAGCTTACTCCGCAGAAGGCATCTACGGAGGACTACGACATCATCGTCGTCGGCACTGGGATGGGTGGGGGGGTTATAGCTGGCGATCTCTATGATACCAACTCTAGGCTTGGTGGACGTGCAAAGAATGTGTTGGTCATCGAGAAAGGCGGCATACCCTTCCACTCCCATTGTTTGAACACATCGCGTCCCTCAGGCTTTGGCGAGGATCGTGGCCAGCAGAATGACACGTTCTTCTCCCTTTTCAAGGAGAACTATCAGTTTCAGAACCCGAACCAGGGCAAGGAGTGGAAGGCTGGACCCATGTTCAACCTTGGCGGACGAAGTGCAGCCTGGGGCCTTTTTATCCCTCGTATCCATGACGACAGCTTGAAGGTCGAGCTTGGGGACGACCTCTTTCAACAGCTCGTCCGTAATGATAATTGCTGGTACAAAGTGGCCGAGGATCTCATGAACCTTTACCTGCCCAAGACAAACGCCACGCACCTGGATCTCATGGAGCGTCTGAACATCAGGACTGCGGATACAAAATGTCAATGGCAGTGGGGACGTATCGCTTCCGAATTCGACGAATCCAGGAACTTCGACTTCGCCCTCGGTGCTTATAGCCCCATCGACAAGCTCCTGGAAATCGCTATGAGCAAGAAGAGAAATGCCGATGGGACGTGCGTCGAACATCCCAAATGGAAGATCCTCATCAATAACGAAGTTCGCCGCATCATCTGGGACAACGACCGAGCTGCCGGCGTCGTCGTTCGAGACTCAACCGGCGATGAGACAGAGATCTTCCTCAGGAAAGACGGTCAAGGCAAACCCACTGCTGACACCCAGGTTATTCTGGGTGCTGGCAGTGTCGGTTCCCCTGCGATCTTGATGCGCAGTGGTTTGACCGATGAGCTCAAGGAGAATCGCGGGCTTCATCTCACCGACCACGATATCTTTGCCAAGGGCTTTGCTTTCCAGTACAATGATCCTACCATGCGCGAGAAAGTGGGGTCGATGAAAATACAGACTTACGCTCATCTCTCATCTGGAAAGATCTCCCTTGTCAACGTCGCTGTCGACGCTTCCTCCTTCCTTCCCCGCACTTTAGATCGTGCTGAGTCCTTCACCACCCAAGACTTCCCCAAGTTGATTGTCGCCCACATCATGCCCGCTCCACTCGACGACGAGAACACCATTGAACTCGATGCCAAGGACGATCCGGTCGTCATTGCAGAACGTCGCCCTAAATTCTCAAATTCCAACGACGACGTCAAGGAGTTGCGGGAACTTACCAAGATAATCGTCGATGTCGTTAAGAATAGACTAAACATATCGCTCCGCCCCACCGATCCAGAAGCGGACAACACGTGGGACGACGATAGTTTCTTCAAGCCGCTTGAGTTGGGCGGTGTTGCTCATGAGCTGGGCACCATCCCGCTCAAAAGCTTCAAGCCACCACAGAACCGTGGATTCCTCCTGGAACAAGACCTCAAGCTCCGGCTCCGACACGGTGTTTACGTATGCGACCTTTCCATCTTTCCGTACTCTCCCGAAGTCAACCCTACTTTAACCCTTGTCGCTCTCGCACTCCGACTCTCGAGGTCTATCCACCCTCCTAGACCGGCTTTAGCCACGGATGTCGATACAATCTACGTCATGAACCAAACCGGGGAGAGTGTCAAGGTTTTCGTCTCGAACCGTGCAGGAATACAGCTGACCCCGGGGGAGAAGGATGATAACCTGGAAGGGAAGATTTTGGGCCCTGGGGAGAACGTGAATCGCAAGCGCACTCGCGGGAAGAAGGAGACTGTGATGGTCTACCAGCTAGACTATGACAGCACGACTACGTACCAACCGCGGCCTGTGCTGTACGTGGCAACCCCTGGCATCCTCTGCGTCGTGAAGTAACTATGAGAATTCTCGTTCCATCCGCCGTTTGTTCTTTCCTTTTCCCCGTCTACATGCCCCCAACTCCTAGTTATCATCCCTGTGTGTACTACTACTATCCCCCCCCTCTGACGTTTACAAAGGCTGGTCATTGTACTATATGAAAATTTCGACGTCAGTCAATGTATGTCATTGCTCGATGTCCCGGTGCCGCTGCAGGTAGCTGAAGTGGTGTGCGGTATTGTGAGGCGCTGAGTTGTACGACGAGTTGCACAGCGAGGGTGACGAAGGCAGAACTCGCCGACTCGGGGCGGGTTCAACGTTCAACAATGTATGCAAAGACGTTCGTTCGGCCACAGTCATAAGGCAACGTTGAAGTAACCTTCGCCGCCGAGTCCCCGTCAGAACGACTGTCTTCCGAACCCATCTCGAAAGTTTAGGTCTCGTTTCAAGTTGGGGATACTACACGAGTCCCTCGAAGTATTCAGCCAAGGCGATCACAGCACCGGGTGGAACCCCGGGTGAGTTTATCGAATACAGGACTGCCATATGCTGCATGCATTCATGATGGACGTCACGTTTGACTCTCTTATCAGAGTCATACCTGCAATCACAGCGACTCCGAAGGACGATACGCTTACACGGCAAGAGAAACGATACCACTCCGAGGAGTCCGTCGTCTAATTGAATATTTTAGCATCAATAAAACACTGGCATGGTGTGAGTACATCTTTCCTGTCTATACGGCCCACCTTTCGATGTTCCACAGCGTTCACGCCTGCCGTGCCCTGCTCAATGCATTCCGAGTCGCCCCACTCATTAGCGTGGAATATCCCTTGGGAAGTTAACAAGGCCGTCAAGGATAGCTGAGCCGCCGAGGTTTCATCTGACACTCTCCAGTTGTGGTGTACCACCGCGCTCGAGTAGACTTAATCCGAGATATTCGAAACGCATCCTCCAAGAGACCTGTGCGGTTGAACCGCAAACAGCTCGCGCCTCCACTGAAAGTGGACAATGACCAGTCCTCTTGGACAACGATGGAGAGACAAAGAGCTGGATTTACTTTGGACGTTTAGAAAGTTGTTAGGTTTCTGGAGAGAATAGGCGAGGCATTGAGGGATGAGAGTGAGGAGAGGACGAACGAGTTGGAGGCGTTTATTGGCAATAAATATGCCAAGCAGATCGATCGTGAGGCTTCAGAATGGGCTGCCACAGAAAAGCCGGATGATGAAATGGCATAGGAAAGATTGTCAATACCACGTTTCGTACTGCGCCGGCTGCTGCTCAAGGAGGTCATTAAGAACGTGGAGGCGAATCCTACGACTGGGAAGCGCATCGTCGCAAAGGTGTCAGTGGAGGTGCGTGTTTTCCTGGACCTCGTGGGTCGAGAGGACACTCGGAGTCATGCTACTGAAATTCCGAATTTCAGGCAGGTTTTCAGATCTGGATTTCTCCCACAAAATTAGAAACATAGGGAGTGTATCAGCTAGTTCATTACCATTTCATGCCCGAGGTGTAACTTAAAACTCACATTGCCATCTTGCCTCGTGCATGCACCAGTCCCATTAGCAGGTAACCTGAAAAGACAGCTCTCGCCAGGAACGGATGTTGCACAGGGAAGCACTATTACGTCCAAGCAAATTCACCACCATATCATGATGAACCAGGCCGTCTCCAGAAATACGACAGCTCACTCATGCAACGCGAAGCATGGCATGTTCCATGCCAACCTCGCCAGTCAAGTTGTCCAGTAGGTACATGACAGCGGCCGAACGATAGAGGCAGGCAAGCACAAACCCGACCAGGAATACTCTAGCCCGTTAGCCAAACGTGACGGTCGACCTTATCTGGCTACTTCAATATGCCAGTGTATGGAATGTATCTACCCATCCTCGTCCGCGCTGGGTCCTATAACGCCGTTTTTTTCCATTTCTGTCCCGTTGGGGTTGACTGACCCTATGTAGGACAAAACAAACGAGGAGCTAAAGGGACATCCCTGACTTGGCGAATGCCCCATGAGTAGGCTGTAAGACCCCCCATGGTCCTGCCGTTCCGTTTTAGACGCTCAAGTCGACGAATCAATGACCCCCATTATGTGTTACTGACGTGCGAGATGGGTTTATGGATAATCGGAGAAGGACATGTGCCTGTTCACTGAGGTGAATGTGCACGTTTGGGAGTAAGGGACCAGCAGTGAAAAGCGGGGGGATAGGTATATATGATCAAATAGATGGAATCAGATGTGTGTCGAGTTTGATCTGGTTTGGGGTGCTGTTTCAGTTTGATTTGGTAGATGTGTCTGTTGCCAGGTGCTGTCGTTCCATTATTTAGTGCCTCACTAACCGGTCTTACCTTTGCATGGCCTCATCATCCGGGCTCCCATACGTCGGCGGGCTAGGGGGAATATGCGGAGTGGGGTGTGTAGTTCCTGAACAGCGAAGTGGGTTAGAGGGGGGGGGGGAGTGGAGGTTATGTCAGCATTGCTGGTTGTGATGAGACGTAATTTTACCCCAGAACGCTTTTAGGCGTCCCATAGGTTAGGAGATGTGGAACGCTCTCTTTGGAGGCGAGTAGTTGCGGGATATTGAAGACTTGTCTACCTGCGGAGGGTGTGACGGGGTCGTGCGAACTGGGAGCAGCGGAGGAGATAGTGGATGATCGTTTCGGGTTTGTCTGGGCAGTGGGGACATTTGTCCGTCGGAGATTTGGTGATGCGCTTTAGATATTGGTTAAGAGGGCAGTGGCCTGTGCGGAGCCAGATCAGCGTGGTCGTTTGTCGTCTGTTCATTAGGGCTGTGAGTTTCAGGAACGATCCTAATGGGGGTTTGGGGTCGATGTGCGACATGTGAGCAAAACGGGGGGAGTTGGTCAGTTTTTTGATCCAGCGCTTTTTGGTCAGCGTTCTCTGCTGTTGGAGGGTGGCAGAGACGCTGATGGGTAGTGGGTTGTTTTGCAGAAGGTCGGGCAGGAGGGTGTGGTCGCTGTTGTGTTCAGGTCCATCTGCTGCTTGTCTGGCTTCTTCGTCCGCTTTCTCATTACCTGCTATCCACTATGTCCTGGGATCCAGCAAACGGTGATATCTTTCTTTCGCAGTCCAAAGGATTTTCGTATTTTTCTACGAAAGTGGTCTATCAGGTCTGGAATACATCACCGGATTTTATGGATGTTTGATTGTCGACGTAGATGGAGATAGGTGTCGTGATATCTCTTTCTTTGGAGAGTAGCTGCGCTGGTAGGATGAGGCCTACTGCTTCCGATTCGTATACCGTGTGTTCCTTGTCAGTGCCGAGGTGGTAGCGGAGGGTTTGGGTGTCCGTATTTGATCTGTAGAGTACCGCCGTTGATTCCCGATCCATCTGAATAGACCCGTGTACCGCCTATTCGTTTGTTGTGGCGGCGGATGGATGATTCTGTGCGATGCTGACCAGGTGGGGAGAGGAGTCGTTGGGGCTGCGACGTGATGGAAGGAATTTTTACTAATTTTTCTATTGTGTCTGGATTGAGTAGGAATGCTCGTGTTAGGTGGTGTAGTGAGGATTTGTGTCTTGCAACGTAGCGGCGTGAGGCGCGTCGAATGAGGGGGGTGACGGGGTGTGAAAGTGGGTGGGATGATAGTCTGATCGCGGCCTGGTGGTATAGGTTCTGAATGCGGTGTTCGAGGGGGAGTATATGAGCATGTGCTTCGAGCACGTCGGTGGCTGTGGTCCTCAGGGCTCCCGTCATGTTTAGGAGGGGGATTCTTTGCACTCTGTTGAGGCGTTGTGCTATGGTGACGGAGCCTTTGCGGATCGTGTTGTTGTCTACAGAGTAGAGGGGGGTGAACCAGATGTCTACCGCATATAGTAATTTGGGTAGGGCAACCGAGATATAAAGCTGACGCATTAGTGATAGTGGGAGACCCTTGGATGATGTGGCAATTCTTCTGAGTTGGAGGACGTATGCGGTGCCTTTCCCTATGGCGTAGGTGATGTGTTGATGCCGATTGAGTCGTTCGTCCACTATGACTCCTAAGAATTTGTGTGAGACCGATGGTTTGATGACGGAGCCACGTATGACTATGGGGGTGCGGTCCGCATCGGCGATCTCGGTGGGGGTGAAGTCTATGAGGGCAAATTTGTTAGTTTCGAAGGGAGAGTTGCGATAATGAGACCACTCGAATCCGCCTCGATTTCGTTCTAGCATGTCTCGTAGGACGGCGTGTGTTTCTTCTGTGGTTTTTCCGATGGTGATGAAGGCTGTATAGCAGAGTGAGTTCGTTGGGACGGTTCTTCGAGACTTCGATTAGGTCAGCGTTGTATATTATACATACGACCATAGAAAGCGGGTCTCCCTGTCCAATTCCGTTCGTAATTGGGATGTATGATAAGTCTGGTTTTCCTGTTCCTGAGTACTCTCTCCGTGAAGGCTATGAGCGAGTCTGGTATTTTTCGGTGGCGCATGTTGTGTAGCAGTCGGTCGGTGACCGCGTTAGGGAAGGCGCCCTCGATGTCAAGGAATAGGGCCGAGGCTATTTTGCGTGTGCGCCATGCGTTTTCGACTGTGGCTTCGAGGTGGAGCGAGTCAGTGGTAGAACGTCCCGGGCGGCCCCCGAGGTGGGTGGCTGGGAGGAGATGGTTGGTCTCGGTGAGGTGGACATTTGGGCTGCTACGATGGCGGTGCGGAGTTTGGCGGTCGTGTTAAGGAGTGCTATTGGTCTGTACGCTTTTGGGACCGAGTAGTCCGGGCGGTCGGGTTTTCGGAGGACTATTGTGTTGAATTCCCTTCAGGGGGGGTGTTGAGGTGGAATACTGCTTTGTAGATGTCACGGTAGCAGGTGTGGGACCAGGTTGTCAGAGCAGTTTTTGAAGACTGTGTTAGGGATGCCGTCCGGGCCCGGCGCCTTGTAGGGGGTGAGTTTGGCGATCGCGCGTAGGAGTTGTTCTTCATTTATCGGGGATGGGTCCGGGAGAGCTTCTGGGTATTCGAAGTCAGTGGGGACAATCGAGGAAGGAGGGGGCGGGGGGAAGAAGGTCTTAGCAAGTAATGTGCTTTTCTCTTCATTTGTGTTCGCGGATGCAGATCTGTCCCTCGGGTTTTCATCTTGAGGGTCGGGATTCTTGTGAGACCTCCATCGCTTGGTTCAGCGTCGAGGCATTTGTTAGCTATCTATACGTCGGCCATTGTTGCGCTTTCGAGCCAGTCAAACCAGTGTTCTTGTTACGGAGGACGCGGTGCTGTTCGTGGCTGGCGTGGTTCAGGATAGTCTGGTAAATTTGGTCGCCGTTTAGGAGGGTCTGCGGCCACGTGATGATCAGCCAATCAGATAATGCAGGATTTCGGGCTCGGAAAATCGCACGTAATAATCAGCCAATCAGATAATGCGGGATTTCGAGCTCGGAAAATAAATTGTAAATTGAT
>JBBPMQ010000301.1:0-26650 GCA_038090375.1 Boletus rubroflammeus | reverse complement strand
ATCATCAGCAAACCAACCTTTGTATTGACAGACCTCTACAGACTTGTGTAGTTCCCACAGAAAGGTACCTAGTAATACAGATCTGTACAGAGAAATAGGGGAAATCTACATCAACATATTCTATATTAATTTGGTCTATTTATTTTTTTTGAAACAATCATTATATGAAAATAAGCTCCTGGGCAATTTTTTGGAAGCACAGGTACAAATTTGGTGATGTGGTATACAAAACCATTTCATGCAAAAAGCACTCCCACAGGTTGTTTTGCTGATGATCTTGATGTTGTGTTCTACCAGTAATAGTTGGCTGATCTGGTGACGACTTGTAACTGCACGCCGCTAATATTCATGCAAAATCTGATTGACACAGCTGTCATTCTTTGCAACTGATTTAATGGTTAGCTCGGAGTCAATTAACACAGTTATTTCAACATACTGCAAATATATTGATTCTTGCTGGTTGGATTGTGTGCAGATGACTTGATGGTGGGGTTGTCGTCATCAATGTCAACATCTGCCAAGTCACCCACAGCAACTGAGGCACTGTGCTGATTGGGAAAGGACTGGGTCATTCGGGTAGACGTCTGATGACTCGGGCCACACTGGAGATGGAGGACTTCAGTCTGTTAATATATGAAATAGTTGAAACACCTAGCTGTGTCTTTATGTCTCCACTCGGGCCCAGAACAAAGGCTGGCTACCTGCAACATGGTGATAGCCACACGTCAGTAGTAATGGTAAATTTGGGGCTACAGAGCTTACATGTAAAAGATGGTGGTATTCAGGTGCCATGAGATGATTGATAACACGTCTATGGTCAAATGGTATTGTGAATGAACAACATAAAGGTGATCTTAGAAATCCTCATCTAATATTATAGGCTGTTCACCACCATAGTCAGTTCAAGGGAGAATACTTAAGGTGGCTGAGAAGTACGCATGCGAAGTCAATGCGCATCCTTACATGTAAAAATTACAGTAAATCACGCCGAAACATGCCTGCCTTGCGATGGCATGGAGTTGTATATGCGACGCGTGCATGCCGAAGGCGGTTCACCGGCGTGCCAACTCGGATGACGGGAAGTTGTGTTGAACGTTCATCGTGATCGATGACCGCACTGCGCAGTGACGAGGGAATGCGATGGTCCTATGGTCACGTGATATAAACAAATAAATAATATGTAATGTAAACACCTGTCGCAATCGGAACACGAAATTCAAAAATTCAAAATTGAAGCTGGTACAGATGGGCAATCGTAACCTGGCAACCATTGTAGTCACCTCGGACAAGTTCATCCGAGAACCCAAGGATGCGCAGATCAATTGTTCACGATGGCGGTCCATGCTGGCGTAAAGGGAGTGGCGTCGGTGTCCACGCGGGCTGTTTCAACTTTCCAGTCGGGCCAACGCGCTTCAGACGCGCAGTGACAAATATCAACACATTTGTGCGAACACACTGTTCGGTAGGATCGAGTAGTGGACTTTGAACTTTGAGTACGGTGTTCGCTGGCTGTACGATAAGATCCGGGCGTGGATATTATAAGTGTACTCGGAGTAGCCGTGCCACTGTTTTCACTTTATCATATGTATGTTGCCCGTGATCCGTTCGAGGACCCAACGAAGAGAGTTGACTGAATGGGAAGTGTAGCGTCGAAGGAGGACCATCTCTATTGTCCACGTCCCACCAACTTGAAGTAGTAGTACCCGGCGGAGAACGAAAACTGTCCTTGTTCCCGTACAACACATCCTAACCACAAGTTCGCGACGATGGGGAGAAACAGTACGTCGCGAGCCCGAACCATTCAACCCGTCTTACACCCCTGATCGGTCGCCGCTCAGAACCTCACAAATCCACCATCCCACATAAACCGAGTGTGTTTCCCCCGAAATTCCACCAAACATCATATCCTGAATCCTCCTCCCTCCTCCCCCCCTAAGAGTTGAAGAAAGATCCGGGCGTCCCAAAACTCCCCGATCTCAAAATCCGAAATGCAGAGAAACGAAAAACACGTTCGGCAAGTCTATCCTATCTCGATCCTCATCCGATTTCTGATTTTCTGAGTTCCTTTTTTTAGCCACCTGCACGCACGGATCCAGATGCGACGATGGCATCCGAGCCTACGTTGTCCTCCCTCGCGATGTTGGCATCCTCGGTCGACCAAGCGCATGCCTCCGACTCTTCGAGCGCCGTATCGCCCGCTCAAAAAACCAAAGAGCAGATACGACGACATTACATTCGCGCGCTACACAAGGTCATCGACGAAAGCGACATCGTCATCCTCGTTCTCGACGCACGCGATCCAGAGGGATGCCGAAGTCGACTCGTCGAAGAGGAGGTCCGGAGACGGGAAGGCGAAGGAAAGAAGCTCGTGTTCGTCCTGAATAAAATAGGTGCGTGCACGTTTTTTTTCTCTTTCTTTTCTTGTTAGGCGTCGTTCGATTTTTGCGCGCATGGTGTAGATCTCGTTCCGAGGGAGAACGCACAACAGTGGTTGCGGTATCTCCGACATTACACGCCGACGCTCCCGTTCCGTTCGGCCGCGTCCAACCAGCGATCAAATTTGTCTTCCGCGACGGCACCAGCGCTGCTTCGGCTCTTGAAAGCTTACAAGCCGAGCGCAGCCCAAAGCGTGACGGTCGGTGTGGTCGGGTTTCCGAACGTGGGTAAGAGTAGTCTGATCAACTCTCTGAAACGATCCAAGGTGCGCTCCCATCTCTTGTTGGCACGTCATATTTGCGTGCGACACGTTGGCTTTCTTTTTTGGCAGGCGTGCGCAGTTGCAGCACAACCTGGACATACCAAGGATTTGCAAACAGTCCAGCTTGAGCGCGGCCTCAAGATAATCGACTCTCCCGGCGTTGTATTCGATGAGGACGAGGACAGCAGTGCCATCAGTCAACGTCAAAAGGGTAGTATATTGCTCCGCAACGTGGTCAAAGTCGAGGATATCGAAGATCCGATTGCTGTTGGTAAGTCCGTCCGGTCGGTCCTTACCGTGGACAGCCAATCACCAATCACACATCATACCTTTTCTAGTGGAGGAAATCCTCTTACGAACCGAGCGCGCGACGTTACAAAAGACCTACGTGCTTCCGGAGTTCTCGAATACGCTCGAGTTCCTGACCATGTTGGCGCTGAGTAGCGGAAGGCTCCTCAAGGTCCTTTTCCCCCATTATCTCAGCCCGCCAAGCAGGACTCTGACATGCGGCCTAACTACAGGGTGGCACTCCGGATGTTCTCTCCGCCGCACGACACGTGTTGATGGATTGGAATCACCAAAAGATTCCCTACTTTGCGATCCCACCCGCGATCCATCCTTCCATGATACCCTCTACGATCCCGAGCACCGCGGGTGGATCCGCCACCACAACCACCGCTGTCATCGCCCCCGGTGCAGAGACCGTCGGTCAAGCTCAAATCCTCACCGAATTCTCGAAACCGTTTGAATTGGCGGGATTGTTTGGCGCTGCGGACGCAGGCGCGTTCGCATCGGAGGAGGCACGGGCGGACGAGGTTATGATGGGGGACGACACGGCGGAGCACGAGGCGGATATGGTGGCGGATGACACGCCGCTACGGATACCCATCAAGCGATCGCACTCACCGGGTCCCGGTCCCGACCCTGAGCGTGGTGTCGGGACGACCCAGCGTGGAACGTCCGACGTGTCGTACGTGCGGACGCCGAAACGGTTTCGCAAGGCAAAGGATCTCTCGGCGTACGAAGAGGCTGCTGCGGAGAGTCACCCGTTGCGTCGAAGGACGTTGAAAAGGGATGCCAAGCGGGCGAGACGGGCGGCGACGCGGTTGGAGCGGCGGTCTGGGCAGGGTGGTGTGGGTATGGAGGTGGAGGTAGACGAGTTGCAGAATACGTTTATGATGGGGGTCGAGCGATGATGGCATGTGTGTTGGTTTGGGTGAATCCATTTTTTTTGTCGTTGCACGACGGCTGTATCGAGAGTCCAAGCTCAAATGACGGTTCGTTCATGATATGGAACGAGAGATCAAAGACTTGTGTGCAACCAAGATACACCAATAATAGTAACGGTGGTGAGCATCTGACTAGGGGGGTTTCCTGCAGGCACTCAGCAGTGTTTTAAGTATAGTATTATCTCCATGATCTGTGCTGTACTGGATCTGCCTATCGTCATTCCAAGGACCAATCGCGGGTTTGGCCCGCTGCAGGCGAGCCGAAACTCGGCAAGGGGTGGACTTCCCGTTCAGGAAATGACCACCCCATGAGTTGCCGCACCTCGGCAGCACCACCTGAGCGAGCGGAGTGTGAATTGAGTCTCAATCGACCCCTGCGCATGACTCGATTTGTCTCAGGTGGGTGGCGATGCACCCCTTGGAATGACCAAAATTTTACCTCCAACTTCAAAGTCCGTCGACCGAAGGATACGAGTCGTGCCCCTACTGAACGTGTGGGAATGAGACTTAACGTGACTTATCAGCTTTGTAAGTTTTCCCGATTATCGTGACTTATCTACCGACAAGACGATGCTGGGAATCGAAAAGAAAAGAAAACCGGCTAAATCCCGGACCAGAGGACAAAGTTGAAAACGACGAACGAAGCTACCAAGACGTACGCGTTGAACTTTATGCTACGCGAAGAGACGTTGGCTCCTTTGGCGCCATCTGCGACCCAGTCCCGCCATGCAGCTTGCATGGCGATGACGAACGCTTGGCCCTCTGGGCTATCCTGACCCTGATCGGGGTATGAGTAAGGGTCAACGACGGGCGTCAGCCAGCCGTCTGCGGTAAAGTGAAGCAATCCAGAGGTATTGGTACTGGCCAGGCTCTTCCTCGATAATTCGGCCTGTGGGAGGTGTGTATGAACTCCCCATAGAAGAGATAACCGATAGACGGTGCTTGCAACAAGGGCTGTGGACGACGCATCCAAGAACGTCGACGACTCATCCGCGTAATTGTGGAATAGTCCACTGGGATCCTAGAGGGCATGAACATCAAAATGGCCAAAGGAATAAAGGCACGAGAGAACGCACTAGATAGCGATACATCCCATCATGGATTTCTTGGACCCAATTGGCGAGATCTTCCTGTTGCTGCTTGAGCGAATCTGCGTATTGTGACCTTTGGATCGTTCCGAGGACTCGAATCATCCCCGCTGCTGCCCATGCGTTCCCTATCAAATTGATCAGGATGTACTTCAGATGACAGAGCGAGGAGGATCACCTGTAGACCAATGCCCGTCATCCGTCCCATATGAACCAAGCTGTATGTGTTTCCATAGATTATTAGCTTCTGAATCTCGTAGGTAGTTGCGATAGAGGCTAATTTGGGTGTATGCGTCTTGCAATAGCGAAAGATTTTGGGTGGTCACACCATAGTAAGCCAGAAAGGGCGGCACCATGTACACAAAGTCGCTCCTATGAATGCAACAAAAGATGACACGTCTGGTTATCAACACAAGGGCACCTGACTTACCATAGTTGTATCTGATCCGTGCGATGGGAGATTGCACCGTCTTGGGTCTTGGGTGCTTTCTGAAACAAGAACTCGAGCTGATCCCGCGCGGCACCTGAATAGTCAAGTCCGCCTGACGCGCCTTGTCCGGTCCAGTTCGCGAGGAGTACAGCAACACCGATGCTGGCCGGATCCCCAGCGCTCGAGTCTTGTATGAGTGGTTGTGGACCGGTGATGTTTCCGTTCGAAATAGAACGGTTGGCAACGATCGTATGCGCGATGGAAAATACATCGCTGAGAGCACTCGTCAAATTAGGTAGTATTTGTTGGGGTGGAGGAACTGCGGAAGCGGAAAGGACAGAATAGCTCGAAGCGTTGTACTCCAAGAGAACTTCGGAACGCGTGCCGTATTCCCAGCTTTGAGGACATGATCAGGGAGACGTCGCCACGGGAGAGAGAAAACTCGCCTGTGACTAGCCCCCTCTGCGAGTCGTTGACTAACGATAGAAACTTGTGCGTCGGTGAGGTTTTGCGCATCCACAGGGGTAGATGATATCATCCAAAGCGTGACCACGACCCACATGCATCTCGGGAGACTCGCGCGGGCCAACATCGAGAGCAACATAGTATAACTTGTCCAACACCGGTTGTGTACGTGGAATCAACTACGTTCTTAAACATCTTGACATGGCAGGCACTGCGAAAAATGTTCCACTTTCTGTAGGTGCGGCGGCCGGAAAATTGGTCATACCAAAGGGTGGCCGGTCGGCGCCGATGTGTGCCAAAAGTCCAACTCTTGTACTTCATTATACATTCTGTGAATGGGGCGATCTGATTCTGAAACAGGTACCACTGACATAGTCAAGGAGTTTGATCTGCCAGGTCCAGAAGGCAGACTTTGCACCACCACAATTTTGATGGATCGTCGCTGTATGACGGAACTTTGCTTAGCTACTATCTTACGACGCGCATGGAGGACATCACCTAGGTAAGCACACTACCTCAACTGCGCTCGGCAAACACCTCTGCTCCGCTCCCAATTCCAATGGTTTCCAGACCCACATAGTATCTATATCTGAGAAAACGAACATGCCGTGCACGTGAATCCCATAACGGTGGCGGGTTGCCGCCGCTGGCGTTTCAAGTACTAATAACAGTACTCGGTCCGGTGACCAGACTTGGTGTGACTATATATAACCGTGGGTGGAAGACTGGATGAACGAATCATTGGCAGGATGCGATGTCAGTACCTGTCAACGGCGGTTTCGTACCCCACACGGATCACCGGCACCGACGAGCAATGTTTCGCGATCAACGCGTCGACAGCCTGAGAAACTATGAGATCAAAACTTCCAATATCACTGTAGATGGTAAGTTGTTAACAGGTTTCCTCCCAAAGAATGGACTTGAAGTAAACCTAAGCTCAGCTGGTGTGACGAGTTTGAACGTAGAAGAGTGAAGCGCGAGTTGCGAACCAAATTTAGATTTTTTCGAGTGAGACCAGCTGAGTTGAGAGCGCGGCACAATTGCAGATGTCGGACTGATGCTTTCACGACGGTGAGCCATGTGCAAAGTTCATCGAGGAAGAAGTCGGATTCTTCAATGAACAAGTCGACAACGGTGTCCAAAACGGCTCTGGTGACGATCCCGGAGAGTCCGTCCAATGAGTGGATTTGATGGTCGGGTGACTGAAGCATGTTCCTCGAGTGTGCGTCGCCAACGATAACAACTACGAAACGAGATGCCAAGATATCTTCGAGCGGCCCCAGCCTGCTTTCCATAGCTGGATATCACACTCTTTGAAGGCGGAGCTGACTCGTCTGTAGACCATTATGAACAGCTTGCCACGGTATTCAAATCAAGCTATCTAACATAGTGACGCTGAAGAGAAATCCCATTTTTTGTCCAACTCGCTACTACACTTCGTGGGAGTAGTCTAGTGACCAGCCCGTCTAACATATGAGGCTCGTGCCAGACTATCGTGGGAGGCGCGTTGTCGCTGGTGTGGACACTTGAATAAGCAAATTCATGTGTGTGACCTCTGGCAGTAACAGCTTGTGCCAACACAAGTGCGGAGAGGTAGAGATTCTCTATTCCTCGGCCACCTGCACTGCGTAGTAATAGTATGTTCTGATACGGAAGTAGAGCAAGAATTCTCGGATCTGGCATGCGTGATCTCCCCAAATGCCTCAACTTCGTCCTTCCTAAACAAAGTTGAAAGCGGGCGATCTTTAATCATTGTCTTGGAAGCATATACATACCATACAAAGACGACAATCCTCAACGACAACTATCCCGTCACTCCATGGACGACCTGGATGCCCAACTCCATCAAGACTCTTCGGCCTCGCGCAACCCAATAAGCCACTACCGACAGGTCATCGAACCACATCTCCGTCTGCAGACGAGCTTGCTCTGGCGTCATAGCAGTGTCAGATGTACTGCTTGCGTCATTGCCGGTTGGTACGACGGTGTTCGAGACTGTCTTGCCATCCTCAACCTCGACGACGCTGCGGTATTTGACGTCTAATGCACCTGCTTCTCCCCGCCTCTCCTGTATAGCCCACAACCCACCATTGCGGGTCCACCCCGCAACATTGCTCTGCAACTTCACAGCGTCAAGGATACCAATGACTGCCAATAAAGTTGCATCGTATGGTTCTTTCTCTTCAAATTCCGATAGAGCACCTCTAAGGGACAACTCCGGAACCATTTGATCGGTGGAATGAGCAGCTGTCTCAGCCTGGTTCGTCTGCTTTGATTTCTTATTTCGCTTGCCCTCATTGGGTTCCTTCGTGGCTAGCAAAGATCGCAGATCATGCTGTCTCCTCGTACTGTCATACTCTGGTATGCATACGTGATTATAGGGTTGGAGTACCGCCTTGTGAGGGGAGTCGTCGAGTAAAAGTGTTGTGAACGCCGAATGGATAGTTTGAGATTGTGATAGAACTGCAGAATGCCCTTCGAGCTTCTCAGGGCTAAGGGTTGATGCGAGCAAGTCCCACGGCATCGTAAGGTCTTTCATGGTGACCGATTTCCGATCTAGAGTGCAAACGCCAGTCAGGGCACATGTATGACAGCCGATTCCATCAACCAAAGGGGTGATGTTCGACCAAGGACCTCATCAGGTATGGAGAAACCTCGATACTCACGGTACTCCACTTCCGACAACCCGAGACTCTTTCGATTCCATACTGCCTTTAGTTCGTTCTTGGTGGCCCCAAACACTTTGTCTACCATATCATCCACACTGTGCGGCTGCGCAGACGACCACACCATCGTGTCCAGCCATGCCTTCGTCTCCAGACAAAAGAGATACTGTCGGAAAGACTGGAAATATGGACGTGGTTGTACAGCCCGCAATTGCGGTCCAGATGAAGCCCGAGATCGAGCAGAACGGATAAGAAGGGTACCATTGAGATCAAGGACAAGGAGTTTGCGGCTTATTCCGGGGTCTTGCAAAACTTCCGATGGTTCTTGTGAAAGAGAAAGGTATCCTGGGCTGGGTTTGGACGACCGAGAAGACTTGTTTGGTGGAGGTGATGCTTTCCGTGGTAGGTCTGGCGGAACGTGTTTCGGGAATGGTGGAATAGACTCTACAGGATTTCTTGCACGAAACGAAGGCCGAGGGATGTAGGGTGGTGGGGTATATGTCGAGTAGTGTCGGCGCGGAGGGTGTCGGTGAGGAGGTGGACTCCTGTCCCTCCGTGGTTCCCGATCGTCCCAATCGCGAGCAGGTCCAAAACTACGCCGTTGTCTAGAATACGAAGACTCGGCGTGCCATGCACGATTATCATCGCGCCGCTGCTCGTCGTGACCCCGCCGTCCCTGTGAACGCTGAGGGTAGTAGGAAGTCGGTACCACAGCTTCGTCCCGCCAATAGTTGGGTCTCGTCCTTGGGGGAAGTTCAGCGGGTGGTGCGTAATGTCTCCAACTGTATTCATCAGAATAAGAGCGGCCATACCCCGGCTCCCAGTGGGATGAAGTCGGTTCCTCCCGACGTCGACGATCGCGTGACATTGTGAGCCTTTGGCAGCGCACGAATGCCTGGAAGGGTCCCAACCGCTGAAGGAAGAAAATCTTGGAATGACAAACCTGGGCCGCGGCAGGTTACCTTGCTTGACATTGACTCACCGCCCATATTCGTGGGAACAATTCATATGGGAAACATCTTCCTTTTTTGTGAATCTGAAAATTGAGCTGTGAATATTGTTACGTTGTTACAAAGCCTCTTTACGAAGCCGATGAATCAAAAGTAAGGAGGGGGGATATACTGGCACAACATATTATAGCCTACAGCGTCGGTCCAGAATACAGCAACATGCAAGCAATCCACGCACCCACCCGAGTCCACGCAACTCTATCGTCACCTCCGCCGTGATCGCCGGGCACCAACGCTTTCTTGCTCATCGGCTTGCTGTGCATTATGATACAACGAAGACCCTGATCTATCGACCGTCCGTTCGACGATGGATGTGCCGTCCCGGAAACGTGTCCGGAATAACACATTGGCGTTCGTGAAAAGACCCTCTTTTAAGGATACGACAATGAATTGCGAGCCTTTAAATCGGTTTTTAAAGAGTTGGCCGATGTGTTGGGTGTGTGACAGGTCAAGGGCTGCGTCAATCTCATCCAAAATGTACATGGGAGCAGGCTTGAACTGGAGAAGGGCCATGATGAGAGATAGTGCAATCAATGAACTAATTTGAGAGTTCCGTAAGTCGATGGAGCACCACTGATCAGCGGTGACGTACCGTTGTCCACCGCTAAGTTCGGTAAGGCTCTGCTTCCACACGGAGCCAAGTCGGACCTTCACTTCGAGGCCTTGCATTAGGTCTTGCCCCTCTGGAGGTTGTAACCTCGCGAAGTTTCCAGGTAACAGCTCGGCAAATATGGAACCAAAGTCTCTGCAGAACAGGACATCGGTAATTCGTTCCACGGGACGAGAGGAACAAGCTCACGCATCGACCTTTTCCCAAGTCTTCTGAAGGGCATCGCGCTTATAACGATCAAGCTCTGCGATCGTGTCCTCGATTTTTTGTTTATCTTTCAATACAGTTGCCATCATCTTCCTGATCTCGGATTCCTTCTTCTCCACGCTAGTAAGGGGGGGGGGTAAGGAAAAACTAATCACGATGGTTCGGTGCAGTGCTTACGTTTCAATCATATTCATGACTTTGGGGTTGACCTTCTTCTTCATACCACGTTGCCGTGCCTCCAATTCATCCGCCTTTCCGGACAGAGCCCCAATATCAACCGAATCGAAGTCGTATGGAGAGCCGGGCTTCCCAAATGACCTGTATACGTTTATGAGATACACGGACGAAGCTGATGTAACACAACTTACTGGCATTCCTCGCGAATCCAATTGTACTGTTTCTCAAGATTCGCCTTGAATCCAACCTGAGTAACCTTGTCCTTTTCCAGAGCGCTGATCTCATGCTCCAGTCGCTTCAAATTCAGCTCGGCATCGGAGATGCCTATTTTCTTGGCTTTTATGGCGTCATCGAGTTCTTTCAATTCGTTGTCGAACTGAGTCAGAGTTGCACGCTCTTCTTGCAACCTTGCCTCCGCTTTGGCATGTCTGGCCTGCACGAAGAGATTCAGCTCAAAAACTGACGCCAGCAACCAGCATACGACGTACCGCAACATCAGCCAACTTATCTTGAATCTTGCCAACTTCTTTCTGCATCTTGTCGATTTGAGTGAGGGCATTTCTAATCGCAACATCCGCAGCTTGGATATCATTTTCCATTTGTTCTTAAGCAGCGCATCAGATTTAATAAAAGGGATGGAGGTTTCACCCACCTAACTCCAACACCGCCGTTTGGTGTTCCTTTTGCCGCATCTTCACTACGACAGCTTGCTTTTGGATCGCACTCTTTTGCCTAGAGATCTCGCTCTACATCAAGCGTAGTGAGTGAGGCCATACAAGAAATTCACGTGCATCTCACTTTCAGCTCATTGATCTTGCCCTCTTTGTTGTTCTTGAACTCGCGCATATCCTTTTCGAGTTTCTTGACATCCTCTTCGGCAGCTTTTTGCTTGTCCTTTGCGGCTTGAACAGCATTCCGAAGCTCAACAATGGCTTGTTTGTGAGATTCGACCTCAGCGCCGAGCTAGATGTCATGCATCAGATCATCATCCTAACAGAGTAAACGAAACCCTTCTCTCACTCTCGCAGCGTTGCTTCCTTCGATTTGCTCATCCAACAAGCGAAGCTCGTGTTCCTTGATCTCCACATCCCTCGAGAGCTTCTTCCACCGTTCTCTCCTTTCTCGTCCTGCTCCCTCCCCCCTCTCTAATTCCGCAAGCCGAGTCATCGCCTGATCTAACCTTTTCTCCGCCTCCAATAATTCCTGAACTCTCAACAACATACCGCTTCCGCTAGGTGGTGCTCCACCACTGAGTGTCCCAGATGGGTCGTAGACATCACCATTGAGCGTTACGGAGCGAACCTTAGCACCAAAGGTAACGGCATTAGCAGATTCAGCATCTGCACAGATGATCGTGTCGCCAAACACGTAGGTCATGGCACGAGCAACCTCGTCGGGGTAACCGATAAGCGAAAGTGCGACGCTCGCCTTCCCAGGAGCGAAGTGCTCAACTTGAGCTAGTTTCTATTGCGTTTATGAGACAATTTGATGACAGAAATGGTGACGGATTCATATCAAATGCGGACATACCTGTGCGGAAAGCGTGAAAGCGTTAATTTTATTGAGAGGTATAATCGTCACGCGTTTCTTGAGCTTGCCATTTTGCAGAAGGTCCTTGCCAATACGTTCATCCTGGACGACGACGTTGTATAATTTGCCACCTGCGGCAATCTCAAGTGCCGTTGCCTTATTAGAGTGTTCGGGAGGGACAGAAGTCAAAGTAGCAACGAGACCTTTGACTTTGCTGCGGTCGAAAGTGGGGTAGGGCGATGTGTAGTCAAAGGTCAGGTTAGAGAGACGGTGTTTGACAGCATCACGTGCCTACAACTGAATGTTAGCAACTACGGAGCATTATGAAGATTGCTCCTGCCTCTGTCCGCTCGTTGACTACACCTCGGGCGGTACGCAACTCGATATCGCATTGTTGCTGTTGCTCAGCGCTCCAACCACATTCAGCCAACTGATGTTTCAACTTGTCAAGTTCCGTTTTCATCCTGGTGAGGTTCTGTTGTCCCTGGTGGGCGTCCTTCTCCACGCCCTTCCATTTTGCCTCAAGCGCTTTCAGTTCCTTCTCATTCATCGAAAGCTTTAAACGATTCTGCTCCTCCTCTGCGGCGCCCTGTGCCAGGCGTGCCTTGGCCTCGGCAATTTGCCCCAAATAGCCTCCTCCAGTATTCCCGGTGTTGGACGTTGACACGCCGGTTAAGAGGGTTTGGAGAAGTTCCTCCGAGTTGGTAAGGGTGGCTTGAGTTGCGTCGTGAGAGGTCTTCACGCTCTGATAGGCGTTCTCGAGCTGGTTGACTTGACCCCGTTTGTCTTTAAGTGAATCGCGCAGGTTTTGGAGTTCCTCCCGGGAAGTGGTGACCTTCTTTTTCTCCTCATCGATGTTACCGTTCGCGAGTTGGACCTGAGTACGGAATTTCTCGAGTTCTTTGTCCAACTCTGCGACGTCTTCCTCCATCTTCTTCAGCTTCCCACCCTTCTTCCGTTCCGCTTCGCGTTTCGCGTTGACTTCCTCTGACATCCTCTCTGCCGCCTTGCACTCCTTCAGCAGCTTTTTCCTCTCTTTTTCCACAGCCTCTTTTTCCACTTCCTTGGCTTTGATATCCTCTCCTGCCGTCTCGACTTTTCTGTTAGCGTCAGTCCACTCCCACGCCCGCAGCATACGGCCGACTCGCTCGAGTTCTGCTCGCTCCTTTTGCCAGACAAGGAACTGCCGTTTCTCAGCACGAAATTTCTCCAACTTCGGCGAAATCTCCTCGACAAGGATTGAGCTGAGCTCCTGGACCCGTTTATCCTTCTTGTCCATCGTCTTCTTGGCTTTGTCCTTGCGCTCTTCGAACATACGAGTACCGGCCGCTTCCTCCACCATACCAAGAATTTCTTGCGGTCGCATATTAAGGACCTGAGATGTTCATGTAAATAACCGCACGGGAAAACATGGAGACGACCGACCTTGGTTATACGACCCTGCATGATCAGGAAATTGGGGTTGTTGATGTTCAACTGGACACTCTGGAAAAGATTCTGAACCGTTTGCTGAGTAGCCTTGTGACCGTTCAACAGGTATTTTGATATGTTAGGGAGTGCAATCTGGGCTCGTTAATTGGTTAGCAAACGTCCGGTCCTTGGAATGAGGAAGCGACCTGGCGAGTGACTGTGATCTGCTTATAATCCTCTAATCCCACTGGACTTTTCTCCCGATCCGAGTTGTCAAAGACGATGGTAACGCTCGCTTTGGTGACACCAGCTTGTCCACGTTTGTAAATGAGATCTTGTTGGTTCTGCGCACGCATCTACAGAAACAAGGCTGGTAACTAGGCCCAGCACGTTCGGGAAACAACTTGCGCACCTGAGCCATGTTCGTAATCCCAAGAACAAAACATATCGCGTCTAGGATATTAGACTTGCCTGACCCGTTCAAGCCAGTGATTGCGTTGAACGAAGGATCCCATCCCGTTATCTGCGTGCGCACAGGATAGGATTTGAATCCTACATCATCATGTTAGAGCAGAGATCGTTTGGGTTGTATTGTACGACTTGCCTTCCAGTACAAGTTCCTCAATCCGCATCCTTTGTGTCGATGATTGCGAGAGTTGCTTAGACGCGACGCGACGCGTCTGGAAATTCAAACGGAGTGTGAATATTGGAGTCACGTGGCTAATTTTCGGTGCGGTTTTATGGCAAAAAATCGATCAGGCTTCTGGCGCCCGTTCCCAGCGCTCGGGTGCATCATATCAATGATGATGATAATGTTGTTGATAATCCTGAAACAAGGCGTTTAGGGCTTCGCACAAAGGTCGCTCAGCGGTAGCTCAGGAGTTCCCCGCGATTGGCATACGATAACACTTACGGAAAAGGAAGTTTGGAGCAAAAGCTGCTGATAAATTTCTGCACAATACTGTCGGCATTCCCAAGCCGAGACCACGCTGCGTGTGCCTTGAGTTAACATCTTTCCCCTTCCTCCCCACCACCTAGTACGTTCCCCTTCCCTGGGGTAGCGCCGTACTACTAATCCGTGAGTCAGTGCATCCTCATCCAGCTCGCAATTAACCATCATCACCCAGTAAGTCCTAGACTACGTATGTTGGTTTTCTCCTAAACCTGTCAACTAGTCCGACTGATTTCCATCTTACCTTTGAGGATGTCGCTTTCGGATATCTCCGACTTGACCGACCTCTCCACCGATGAGGCTGACGTACCACTCGCGAAGCGCGCTTCCAAGGTTAAGAAGGCACCTAAGGAGTACAAGATTACCCGTGTTCTCCGCGCACCCCGGACAGCGCAGTATACTGCCAAGTCGCTTTATGGTACGTCAGCGTGCAGTAGAGTTCCGCTCCGAAATGTTTATTGCTACCCCGCCAACAGACCAGATCATTGAGAATGCCATAGATCTTGATCCGGAGTATCAACGGGGTAAGCTGTCTGCTTGTGGAGCGAATTGCTGCTCTTGAAGCTGCATCTGACGGTGTTCATTCTAAAAGATGTTGTATGGCAGGAAGAAAAGCAATCTGGACTAATCGATTCGATACTGCGCAATTACTACATACCCCCGATAATTTTTGGTCCGTAAAATTCCAGTGCTGATCATACCAGATTTCACAACGAAATGTAAAGCCGTGACAGTCCAGGACGACGGGAATGAACTACGAACTTGTATCGATGGGAAACAGCGTTTGACTTCAATCCAAAGGTAAAGTTCTGCTTTGACTGTACACATACATGCTGATTTGACCTGTCGCTCCGATGCAGATTCATTGATGGACAGGTGTGTTGTCAAATCTAGTTGCACCGCTCGGTCTCTTATGTATTCAAATACAGATACCACGTTAGTCATGTTCGTAGTGCCAAGGTTTGGACACGCTAATGTTCCCTATTCGGTCACTAGATAAAGATTCGTGAGTATTATATTGATCATTAGCATCTGCAAAGTCCATTCATAAGTTAAACACTTGTTTGCGCAGATTCACCAATGAGAAACTTTGGTTCAAGTCAAGTGCGACGAATACAAGACGCAAGCTTCTTCCTCAGCACATGAGAACACAGTTTGCGAATAAACAGGTTGTGTGTGTTGAATACACAGGGTTGGACAATGACCAAGAACGAGAGATTTTCCAGGCAAGCAAGCAACCTCCCACGTTAGTCAGATTCTTACTCTAGTTCGTTGTATATAGAGGGTTCAATTGGGTGTCGCACTCACACCTGCAGGTGCGCTTTGTTCAATTATTTGCCGTTGACGCTGATTCGACTTGCTGGAAAAAAGAACGACTGCAGGCACTTGTTGGCCCGTGGTCCACGGCTATTCGCGATATCCAAAACCAGGTTCTTGGGGAAGAGGGTTTCACAGGTTATCTCGACTGGGGGCATGCTCGTGGGCGGGACTTCCAGTGCCTCGCTACGATCGGTTACCTGATCGAGAATCATCCAAAGACTGCGACCCCAGGTACCAAGACACTCGAGAAATGGCTCCAGAAAACTGAACCCGTGTCGACCCAACTTCGTGTCGACTTACATGAAACCTTCCGGATCTTTGTAACGTTAGCGCGTGACAAAAAATACAGCGGGTCGCTCAATCGACCCACCCGTGTTTCCCCGATCGAGTTCGTCATGATTGGGGTGTTGATTTACTTGAAGAGGCAGACCCTGTCACTCACACAGATCTCCTCGGCTATCGAGAAAATGAGGAAGGACGTTCGTGCCGCCCACCAGGATATCCGTTCAAATACTCGTGTCACGAAACATTTGATGGAATTTATGGCAAAAAAAATCAAACTTTCTGAACTCAAGAGTGACGGAGAAGGAGACAAACCTGCTGCTCTAGCCATAGCCAAGGCAGCTAAACCTGTCAAGCGCAAAAGACCCGTGTATTCAGACGATTCGGACACAGAGCCCACTCCCAAGGTGAACCCTGCAAAAAATTCGACTAATGCAACGCCTGTTGAAGGTTGGTGAATTTCATTTTCGGGAAAAGGCTCGCCAATCAAGACTGATTTTATTCAAGCTGTCAAGCCATCAAAGCAAACACCTGATACAAGTAATCAGAAGTCGAACCGCACAAAGAAAGCAGCAGCCGCACCAAGTCCCAAAACTAGCCTGACTGCGAAGCCTTCGCAGCCGCCCACGTCTCGTACGACTAATAATTCGTTGTCAAATCTTTTCCCCGTTCCGGCCAAAAAATCACCGTTGCCTTCGCCAGCGATCCGAGTATCACACAACCGAATTCCCCCGCCTCTGCCATCCACTTCAAATGGCCGCAATGTACATTTGGGGTCCACCACATCGAACTCTACGCGCCATGCTCCTCTGATCGTACAGACTGGCTTTACGGTGAAGGTGGAATCACCGCAGATGAGCTCGCTGAACTCCCCAACTACCTTGTCCGCGGTTGACAGACTCGCACCGATCCGTGCTGCCAAGGCGTCCCTCGCTTCTAGTACTGGCGTGCAGTCTCCTTCTGTAGATCAGGGCAGCGAGATGGGGACAATGCCTAGCCCTGGCGCAAATATCCCCCAAACACCGGTCGATCTTCAACAAAACCCTGCTGTACCTGTACCCCAACCTGCAATATCGCAACCACAGCCTCCGCCACCACCGTCAGTTCAGCCCTTGTCGCAGCTTTTGCACGGAAATCCAGGTCAGGGACGTCCCATCCCTCCGCAAGTCGAAGAAGTATTACGAACTCTGCGTTCGCAATTCCCGCAACTTGGTCCTCCTGCTCAAGGCATGAGTAATAATACTGTGAATCCAGCAACATCTGGGCAAAATGTGCAGTCAAGTGGAATGACTAGTCATCCCATGATGCCTCCCTCAATGCCTGGGCATGTGAACACTGGTATTGCCAATAACTCAGGACATACATCCCAAGGATATGGTGTTGGTACACAACAGGGGGCTTACAATGGAAGCATCACAAGTACACGGACGAATCCAAATCAGGCATCTGTGCCACACGTGGTGCCTCCGTGGCACTCATCTAGTTTGGGCATGTCAGGAAATGTGACTTCACATCCACCACCTCCACCACCACCACCACCATTACGACCACGACCACCTACCATGAACTTCTCGACTCCTGCCTCGACTGGTCTGCATGCTCTTCCGCAACGCCCAGCAGTCGTCACAAGCACTCCAAGCAACTCCATGCGGGCAGAACCACTTGGTCCTCCATCTAGATCAGTGTCCTCGGAGAGCACGAATCCAGATGCTCGACGAGGATCATACAACAGAGATCGGCATCGTCCCTCGGATGACAGACGACCTAACAGGCATGACCGCAATCAGGATGGCTATCGCGACAAGCGAAGCCGGTTTCGCCCGCAATCTTAGCAAAGGAAACTCCTTGTAGGTACCCGACTGTCTCGGGACATCGGCTGAGCTTCGAGAGAACGACTTTCGAATGCCCCCTTCGCGAGGGGGTAGCAACCCATGTATATGGGTGAAGCAAGTGGATATTGGACGTAATGGGGCTAGCCCTTCTACATTACACGTTTTTTGGGAAATGTAACAGGCAGGCAGAATGGAAGTGGAAGCTTCACCACCGTTATCGATCCGTTCTTCGCTTCGTGCCGATTCTATGTCTTCCAAGATGGACTGTTACCCCACTTTTCGATTCATACCTGCAGTCTTATCATGATCATTAGAAGATTATCATCCATGTGTCCATTTCATTATTTCAGTCCGGATGCGCGTCGTTTCAATTTATGTTAATGTTCCGTTTACTCGTATGTTAGATTCCCCTACATTGATCCCGTATTGTAAAAATCTGTCCTTGATGCCCTACGAACGAAGCAGCCCCACTAGAATCTACAAGCCGCTTCGCACCAAGTCATAGAACAAGCATGTGTGATTCCTCCCAGAAGTGCCTGAACTTATCGCGGCAGAAATGGCTCTCCAACAGGTGATGATGCGAGTCGCGGAGGGCCGAGGCTAATGGACTCACCGCATAGCGAAATGATGGTCGTCAACAACAGCCCAACACGGATTTCTGTCAGAATACTGCCGCAGTATCAACGAGTTCCGTCGGGTGATCTAGGAAGGAATATGGGGTACATGAATCAAACGACTGCGATCAGATGAAAGTGAGAAAAGAAATGGTTCCGATAGGGTGCTTTAAGACAACGTGCGGTGGAGCCTGATGCGGGTGTTTTACGATGATAGGACGGTGGGCTACATGGTAATGCAAACTACTGTAGCAGGATGGTGACCGCCATAGCTACGCATGCTAGTGCCACATACGGTGAGAGTCGTTCCCCTGTTTGAAAATTCGCGGTTGGTCCCAGGAATTCACCGTCGTTGGAAAAAAGCGTCCACGCACCTATACGAGCAGACATGAAGAATAAACCAAAGATCCTGCACGTGCGTCAACACGAGAGAACGATAATACGCTGGAAAAGTGGAATATACCCGTCCTTGTTCCTGTCAATGAGACGAGGCGCCACCGCTCGCACGTACGTGCACGTGCAAATCATCAGTAGGATGACGAGGAGAAGAGATTGAAAATTGAAGAGCGCTGACTTGTGGTATTTGTTAGTTCAAATGGAACGTCTTAACATTTCATCAATCAAATCTCACCATGGCTGCCACTGTTCAAAAAATCTCAAAGAAAACAATGGGATGCGAACGGCGACCTGCAATTGCCGCAACTGACCTGAGCTCCGTGGGCCCAAGTCACAAGTGTGCAACGGGGACCTCTTGCCACGTGCACTGCGTTTCCTTTTTCGGCATATCAGAACCAGTGTGCCACCCGAAACATCGCCCCCTCAGGCTCGGCTACATTGTCCGACATCGGGCCACACCGATGGCACCGGGACACTTGATTTCATAGTTGAACAATTAGATAAGAAACTAGCCTTCTTTTTTTCAAGTCGAGTTTTTACAAGAAATCGCCGAGTATCACTGTCTAGGTTGACGAGAAATCCGGGTCAGCGTTTCCTAAAGCTAAGATATCAAGCCAATCCGTGCCGACTGCCTCACTAGCCCTTTTCCGACAGATTATGGCTGACACACCATGTCATAGATCCCCGTGTAGGGTTTGACATCCATCTGATCCCGTTGACCTTATGATCAATGATCATGTCACCGAGACACTAGTACCTTCAAATCAGTTTAAACTTTGAGAGAATCAATATTATTCAGTGTTATGATCTTTATACATTGCAAACTATGGCTGCATCGACCGGCTGACAAATTTGTTGGTAAATTTGGCACCATACCGTAGAGTTGGTGTTCGACATAGACGTGACAGACTGTGATTTCGTGTAATTTCAAGCTGTTGAACCCGCTGTCAAAGCTTACCCATCGGACGTGGTTCTGCTGTCATTGACAAGCGCTTGCTCATCATAGCCGACTGAGTCTGGGACCGTATCTGTGATTCGACCAAGTACAATTCCCACTAGTTATTTTGTCTGGAACAGAGCATCAACCCTGATACGTGGCAGCTGATGGCGACATGTCATCGCTCGCGCCAAATCCAATCTTCCGAGTGGCGTCTTTGTGAGCTGTAAGTATTAGATGATCAAGCAACGGAAACACCGGGCTTCGGGATTTTTTCTGCGAGTGAGATATAGTCGGACTTGGGGACTCTGGATAGACGGGTTCTCGCCGGGCTTTCTCCGTTGACATTTGCCGGTTCCCCACAGGCTTTAATCTGAGGTGACGTGCGGTTTCCCGCGATCTCTCTTGTAAATGTGAGCATCCGGCGAGTATTCTTCCCGGTCCTGTGCGTGCATGTGTACGATGATATGGCTTGTTGGCGATCAAATTGACCAAGTACGACTGGGGGTTATTGTTACCAGAATTGTAGCGTGTCACCTTATCTGATACACAGTATCGCTGGACCGGGTGCGGTGTGCGACCGAGAGGGAGGATGTGGACAAAAAAACGTCGCGGACGCGTGGAGGATGCTAAGGGTACGGGCTTGAAGCATGTGGACAATCCCACGTCATGCTTCGTGCGATTGCTCGGCATGAGCGGTTGGAGATGTCAGCCCATGACAGATAGTGGCGCTAGACATGGGACTTGGTAGACGGATTAATCATGCGAGATCTACGCACAATCAGGCGTAGGCATGTTGCAATCATGACAGAAGTTTATGTCTGCCTCTCCCATGCATGTCAGCCGCATTGAACGTCTCATATGTACATACCGTAGACTTTTTCATAATGCATAGCATCGGGAGCGACATTTGCTGATGGCATTATGGGATTTATGCATTATTTATTAGAGTGCATTTTGGTTGGGAGAGGGCTCGAGTGCAGCTCCCCGACGCTATGCAGTATGAGCTAATATGCGAAAGTCCACTGTACTATCAGACGGCCGCCAGGTGAACACGCGGTGATTTTCTTGGCATAGTCTCCTCGGGCTCCCAGCTCCGAGTCGGTGGGCAATCCTCTCTGACATCAGTATCCAGCCAAATATGATATATATATGCACCTACAATTCAATCTAGGGTGGCAATTCCTTTTTGTTGTGTCAGAGTGTTTGTCAGGAGCGACGATGATGCGGTGGGGGCACTCGCGAACCGGGTCGGGCTATCAGACAGACAGCGCAAAATGGCAGTGTATTTAGGCTCCGTTGTCTGCGGTCAGTTCCTCATTTTACGTACGCTTGTTGTTGTGGGTAGGCCATGGAAAGGTTGGCATACGCATCTCGATGGCCCGGGAAGGTAAGCATCTTGAAGTGGTTCACCCGAGATGAACCATGAAACAATCGCCGCTGCGGTGTTATCAAGAGGTCCGAGACTACTAACCGGGCAGATGAGTCGGACAGCCGTGTCCACAGAACAAATAACAAGGTGTGTAGAGTCCCGCTCCTCGACCCGACGATGGGAAGAGACATGGTATGTTAAGGAAACATGATAGAAGGCAGGGCGCGTGCGACATTCACGTGGTGGGATGTACCGCATGGCTCGAGTGCTTCGGAAGCGAATATTCCCAGGTGACTTTGTCGAGATCGTGACAAACGGGGCAACGTGTTCTCGGTTCACTATTTTCGTCATCCTTGATCGCTGAAAGCGTCTACGTGCACCGCATGGTTCTGTGATTCGGAGGAGGATATCGGTGTGCCTTGTGTGCAGCTGCGCGATACGGCGGTAAGGCTGATCATGATGTGTACCAAATTCGTTTGGCGGTTTGTATTTGGGATATGAACGCGGCAAAGTCTGGGTCGCAAAGCGAACACTATTTCTGTCAATTTTGGTCCTTGAAATCCCCCCTGCAATCCGTACAAAAACCGCCTGTCTCACGATTGCCAGTGTTTCCCTCCACCGCCCAATTGAAGCCCCCCACGACGTCCAATGTCGGTTTACGAGGAGCGCAATAGCTTCGGCTCGGCCGAGAAGGAGAAGCAAGCAGGTAGCTAGTCTCCTCTCGTTTGCCAACGTTCACTCACGACACTCAGAAACCCTCAACGCGGCTCTTCCGCTCGAGGATTTTGATGATCCCAATATTGACAAGGATGAGGCCCTTGCTGGGATACTCCGTCAGTATATCGTGTCTTCGTTCCGACGATCTCTCACAGCGGCTGACAGTGGATGACTCCCCCTACCCCGAGGTGCGATCCGCTGTCGCAAACACAGACGACACTAGTATTCCTTGCGGAACCTCCCGTGCATGGGTGATGGGTGTGTAACGGGTCTTTAGAACCAGGAGTGTCTATCGGAGCTCAGTTGTTCCATCCACCAGGTATTATATGGGCAATCGTCGTCCCTGGCCTGAATCAATTCTTTTTCTTCCGATATCCCTCCGTCACTATCAACAACAATGTCGCACAGCTTCTCTCTTTCCCAATGGGCCGGTTGTGGGCGAGATTTCTGCCGAACTGGAAGATATTCGGCATCTCAATCAATCCCGGCCCGTTCACGATCAAAGAACATGTTTTAGTGACGATTATGGCAACTGTCGGGTATCAGTCTGCATACGCTGTGCGTTTGCGATGTTCTCTCGGTCATACTCTTTTGACTCACTAGATTGTCAAAGACCGATATTATCGCGGTGCAAAGAGTGTTCTACAAACAAACATTCAATTTTGGCTGTACGTGTTCTTGGATGCTGACTTTTGACTTTTGACTTTGACTTGACATTCTTTTGCAGATCAATGGATGTTGGTCATGTCGACACAGATGATCGGCTTCTCCCTAGGAGGTGTCATGCGCCGCTTCCTGGTGGAACCTCCTTCCATGAGTACGTCTAAATCTTGCCCGCACAACTGCTCCCTAATTCAACCTTTCAGTCTGGCCCGTGAATTTGGTTAACTGCGCGCTCTTCAACACGTTGCATGCCCAAACCTATGCTGGTATGGGCACCCGTGGGGGTCTCTCACGCGGGCGATTCTTCACATACGTCTGGTTCGGTGGTCTTTGCTGGTACTTCTTCCCGGGTTATCTTTTCCAGGCGCTCAGTTACTTCACCTGGGTATGCTGGATTGCTCCAGAGAACGTCGTTGTCAACCAGCTCTTCGGTTACCAGAGTGGTCTCGGCATGAGTCTCATTACGTTCGATTGGTCTCAGATCACCTATATCCTCAGTCCTCTCGCTTCCCCGTGGTGGGCAGAGGCAAACGTCATCGCAGGCTTCATCGCGTTCTTCTGGATCGCGGCACCTATCATTCATTTTACCAATACTTGGGATGCGGCGTACATGCCCATGCAGTCACGCACTTCGTACGACAATACCGGTGCTACCTACAACGTGACAAGGATCCTCACATCGAACAACCAACTTAACCTCACTGCTTACCAAGAATACAGCCCTCTGTTCCTGTCGACCACGTTTGCACTTTCTTATGGCCTCTCCTTCGCATCCATCACAGCTACAATTGTTCACGCTATGCTGTTCTTCCGCAAACAGATCTGGACCCAGGCACGCCGAGCTCTTCACGAGCAGCCTGACGTCCACGCACGTCTCATGTCCAAGTACCGCCGAGTTCCTGAATGGTGGTACATGTGCATTTTCGTGATCATGTTCGTATTCGGCGTCGTCTGTATCGAAATTTGGCCAACCGACTTCCCTGTCTGGGGCTTCGTGTTGGCTCTTGTGATCGCATTTTTCTATATCATCCCCATTGGTATGATCCAAGCTATCACCAACCAACAGATCGGCCTCAATGTTGTCACCGAATTGGTCGTCGGCTACGCTATCCCCGGCCGTCCTCTCGCCATGATGCTGTTCAAGACTTGGGGGTACATTACGATGTACCAGGCACTTCAATTTGCCTCCGACTTTAAACTTGGTCATTACATGAAGATTCCTCCTCGGACGATGTTTTGGTGTCAGGTGGTTGCTACTGTAATTGCCGGGACCGTCCAGCTTGGCGTTCAGGCTTGGATGTTCACCAATATACCCGACATGTGCAGTCCCACGCAGAAGAGTGGCTTCATTTGTCCCGGTACACAAGTGTTCGGGACTGCCTCTGTAATCGTGCGTCATCGAGAACGAGTTTTAACTTGGCAATTCGACGACTCACATTGCGCCCTAATTTAGTGGGGTGTTATCGGTCCGCAACGCCAATTCTCCAGTGGTCAAGTATACCACAACTTGGTCTGGTTCTTCCTCATCGGCGCTTTTTGTCCAGTTATTGCGTGGCTCGCCCAGAAGAGATGGCCCAACAGCTGGGTCCGCTATCTCAAGTATGTCATGTTCCTCTAGCCATCTGAACCCGGACATTGAAACGTGTGGCCTAGCTTCCCCGTCATTTTCAATGGAACTGGGTACATTCCTCCCGCGTCAGCTGTCAACTATGTTACATGGGGTATCGTCGGTTTCATATTCCAATACCTCATCCGTAGACGCCACTTCTCCTGGTGGACGAAGTACAATTGTATGTATCACCCCGACTTCCACATCATCCATGCGCACTTATGCCTGCTGCCTCCCATGCATAGACGTCCTCTCCGCCGCGCTCGACACAGGTCTTGCATGTTCAATTATACTTATTTTCTTCTGTCTACAATACCCTAAAAACGGCACGATTGGTGCGAATAACGTACTCACATGGTGGGGGAACACCGTGTTTTTGAAAACCGCAGACGGCCTTGCAACGCCACTTCGGGCCGTCAATGGAACGTTTGGGTGAGTGACCAGAGACAGTGGTTTGGATTTCCTTTGCTGATCGCGTCCTAATCCTCTTGGTGCAGGCCTTCGACCTGGTAAAATCCAAACGAGGCATGTTGATGGATGTATGAATTGGACGATGGTAATCATATACCTACTTGAACCATCGGAATGATGGGGAATGCGAGTCTGCTTGCAGAGATCGTTGGACGTCGCCTACTGTATTCCGCACAACGAGGAGCCGCTGTCTTCCTTTGCTCTGACAGTAACCTACAAATTTTGAGATGTGTGTTTCGGCCCCTCCAACAAGAAACGTTCGTTTTGTACGAGGTCGCTCGCATTCATTTTCGTTATTCGTCTGGCCATTGCATATCTAAACTCGATCATGACGCATTGGCAGGAATGGATTTGTTCACAACGGGTGATACGACACAGTGATGGTAATTCAATACGCGATCATGTTCAGCATGATGATCTGGCACAATTATGAGTACTTGGTCAATTTCGGTCTTGGCACGAGCGAACAGCCTGACGATCTTGTACGGTAAGAATGCAAGGAAATTGTGTGGCTGTGCAATCGTGGGACAAATTGTTGTCTAGCCACACTGAGCACGACAGTCTAGTAGCCATCACATTACCGTCGACGTCCCGTCCCCCCCACATTCAACGTCTGTAACAATGGTCAGTCGTAGTTTTTCTCGTACAGTAGAGCCGCTCAGACGTCTCTCTCCATCCTGGAACTCGTACATCGTGGTTATGGAGGCTGGATGGTTGGACGAGTCCGGGGATGTACCGACGACTCTTGGGTCAGGTTTAGCTGACTAGGGCTTTATCCGTTCGACAGGCCAGCGCGGAACTCGCAGCAACATACGCCGCCCTTATACTCGCGGACGATGGCATTGAAATCACGGTACGTCGAACACGGGGAGCGTCCGAGCCGATCCCCCCCCTCAACTCAGATCTTGTTAGGCCGACAAAATTATCGCATTGACGACCGCTGCCGATGTTGACATTGAGTCCATCTGGGCATCACTCCTTGCAAAGGCCCTAGAAGGCAAGAACGTCAAGGATCTGCTATCGAACGTCGGCGCTGGTGGAGGAGCACCCGCCGTGGGTGTTGCCCCAGTTGCCGCTGCTGGTGGTGCCCCTGCCGCTGCGGCCGCAGAAGAAGCCGCAGAAGAAGAGAAGAAGAAGGAGGAGAAGGAGGAGTCAGACGATGACATGGTATGTACCCGCCGACCACGCTTCGCGAATTCGTTCGAGTGTGACTGACCGCCGACATCGTTTTATAGGGCTTTGGGTTGTTCGATTGATCTCCTTTGCCGCTTGCTATCTTATTCCCGTTGTATCCTCATTTCATCACGCATACACTGTGCATCAATCAAAAGTCATTTGGGCCGCTTGGTCCGTGCACCGAAGATAGACCGTTGTCTACTGGTACTGAGTAACATATGTTCTTTTGTTCCGCCCCTTTAATTTGGTGGATAAGAGTAAGACGGCAAGCGTTTGGCATTTGCTAGACACTGGCACGACAACACAACCAACGATCTATCTACATTCTATTTGCACTTGGTTCGATATCTAGTACCCATGTCACTTGTCAAATGGTCCGGTGAGTTCATGATATCTTTCTATTTCTATTTCCATCAGCTCGAATTTTCGCAGTTTTATCCAGTTCCAGAATGACACAATCTTGCCTATCATAACTGTGGAGAGGTATGTGGCGAGCGTGCAAGTGGTCGAATTATGTGAGACGACAATGAGATGAGAGGGCGAAAAGTAGTGGGATTAGTTTTCTCCTAGTCTACCTCAGAGTCTTCTAATATACTGTAGCTAATGTATTCATTGCTAATCCTATTGAGTTTCCTCCTAATCGTAGGAGCTCGTGTCTTAGAGGGCATTCTAGGCTAGCTGAGTCACGAAGCTTTCCTAGAATATAGTCCGTGCATGAGTCAGCGAGGTGGCGCAGCTCTCTTCTCTCTGCCCACCTCACGACTCCATAGCGTTGTCGTAGTAGTCTTC
>JBBPMQ010000300.1:0-26760 GCA_038090375.1 Boletus rubroflammeus | reverse complement strand
GACGTAGTGAGCATAGCCATCCCTGTCGGGCCTCCCCAACATCCCAGACGACCGAGAGAGGTAACGCGCATGACTTACGAGTACGAGTCCCGTACGCATGTACATGTGGAGAGGACGCTCAGGGTGGTTAGACATGTCCTTCGTCGGAAGGAATCATTATCTTCTCGAGCTTCTACCTTGTCTGCTTCGCCACCATCCCCCGCACCCTGGACTTCCCCGTTCGATGAGACCTGGATGTCACAGGTCCATTTGCGACAAAGACAGTGTGTTTCAGTGAAGCTCGTGGCGTCATCATTCGCTCGCCTTGTTCGATAATGGTTTGTATATTGAAGCGCAAGTCAGCGAAGATGGGCACGGGGTCAACGAGTATATGGGCACCATTCCATCTCGGAAGGACAGGGCCATCACTCATTTAATCTCGCCTTGACCCAGACGCTGGCGTCGCGCAGTCGGGTCCATTTTGATTCCAACGTTGTCATCATGATCGTGATGATCCGGGATTTGGACGCCACCGATAATCGCCAACTCACAATATTCTCAGAAATCAGGATGCACGTTCGCTTGAAATAGAGCAATAATCAATATTATATATGCTTTATGGTCCTCCGTGCCATGTCATCTTTGATATCTGTGGAGCTAATCCTTGCCGTCTTGCTTTGTTCCCTTTCCGTGCACGCTCTCGTCACCTTCGTTCCCGTCTTCCATCTCCCTGCATCCCTCTTACCCCGTCGATCCCTCGTACTCCATCACACATCTTCGCCTGGTTAGATGGGAGTCAAGTAGTGTTGCAGTTATACGAGGCTCGTTACAAGACACCCCCCCTCAACTACGCATAGAATACAGTGAAACCAGGCCAAGCACAAACGGCAAGGATCAAAACGTCTCATCTTTAAAGCTCGCCCATCACCCCAACGGCAATGAAAGACTCCATGGCGAGAGCTTGACCCGCCGAGAGCGAAGAAAGACGTGTTCGCTTTGTTCTGCTTCGTGGTTATTTGACTAATCTCATTTTGCTCTAGGTAAAAACATCGCACTGAGGACTTGCTCGAAGTAGTCCGTTCCAAACATACCCCCCCCCCTCCACGTTTGGAGACAACGGTTCCGTCCTTGGTATCTCCTCCTTTCGAGTGTTCAGATTAATTCGCTTTCGTGCCTTCGAAGAGTTCCCAGGTCTGTTCAACTGGTGAATCTCCATTCACCACCAATGGCATCATCAATGTAGTCGAACTTTTTGATGACAACTTCACCTTTGAAAAACTCTCTCATCTCAATGTGGCCATACTTATATCAGTGCTTTTGGAACAGACAGCTTCCCTAGGGTACTATTTGCTCTTGATCCATGAAAACCTCAGAGGGAGCTTTACAGGCTTTCAGTCCATGGGAATTTGTAGTACAGATGCTTTCTCCTGCAAAGTGAGGAGATGAATGCTTGACCTATATCCCTGGTGTTCTTTTTATTTTTGGCCAAGCCTCATATAAATAAAACTTTCAGAGACAATTCACTCAAGGTATTCAGGCTGAAGAACATCAGTTACCCTGCCGCTCAACTGTCATGACATGTACCGTGGACGGCGTGCCCCCTCACTGCCGCTTTCTTCGATGATGAATTGTCCCAGCTTTGAGAGCGGGAGTTGGTGATTCCTTCGTGCCGATCTGTGATTTCCACAATGCAACGCTGGCATAGAAAGAGCACCTCGGGTTGATTAATTAGAATCTTGGGGTAATATCATTTGAAACAATGGGACAATCGCCGAGGAACAATCCCTGTTTATTTACATAGAATGGCAGCCGGGTTTCCGGATCACATTATCCATGGACCTCGGACTAGTTACGTCTGTCGTTGTGGTTATCGCGGAAGACCCCCCCAGTATTTACAAATAGTCAATTCCCAAGAAACACAGATAATATATCTCACGACGACGTTCTTTTTGCAGTTCTGAAGAACAACGCATTGGAAGGAGGATGTTGTACTGTTCAGCCGTCAAGTGTGGATATGATGGAGCAGCACGGGCGGAAAGGTCCAGGCGGTGCGCGTTCGAGCGAAGCCAAAAAAAAAAAAAACGCGTGTGTCGAGGAACAGAAGCGGTCTGCGTGCACCCATGCCAATCCCTCGACTCGTGACGGATCGATCTAATCGCGCCGTAAATTAGCATAACAGACAACAGCATGATCGACTTGGACCCATACCTTGTTCCAATCGCCGTGGTAGATCTCTGTCTTTTCCGTAGAGTTAGGCGGAGCTGAACCTTGCATGTTATGTCTCCACCGACGAGAGCATGGCACCCTGGGTGTGTCCGAGTCGTGCATCGACTCATGCATCATGCAAGTGTCCTAGTCCAAAACGATTCAAATTATCTTGAACTGGGATGACCACTTCCCCCTTTGGTTCTCGAGCGACAAAGTCCAACCCGCATATCAGGAATATGTACTTGTGCGTTGGAAATTGGTATTGACGGATCGCGTTCCAACATCAATGACAATGGCGGAAAATTTGTTAATTACAAGGTGGTCGCTGATCACCATATCATTGACAGTCAAATGGGTAACGCACATAAGATACGAGCAATGGGGTATCATACGATTTGACCATCGGATCTGGGGCTTCGCGTCGTACCAGAAACCGGCTAGCACGACGACAGACACATTTAAAACGGTCGCGACACGTTAACGTACCCATCCATCCTCCCTGTTCCACTATCCCCCCAACATCCCCACCCACTCCAGACGACCCAGACGACCAAGAGATGTAACCCAGTCGCATAACTCACAAATGCAAGTCTCGCACGACGATGTCCGAGAACCGCTCGCGTGAGCATGAGGAAGAGACGCTCCGGAAGTGGCAGGGACGTGTATGCTTGTGTCGCTTCCTGTAAAACATGTCAAGGAAGTGTATATACCTTTGCAGATGGAAACCACGTACCCTCCCTCGGAATGCTTCGAATGGATTCATCGTCTCCTCGTATCTCTGCCTCCACTTCCCCAGCTCCACCTCGTCTTCATCACCACCATCCCCTGTGCCACCTGCCTTGGCCTTGCCCGTTCTGTGCGACCGGGACGTCCCAGGCAAAGGGTCCAACTGCGACACAGACGACGTCTCACGATAACTCTGCATATACCGCACCTTTTCATACAACTTGAGGTTATCCGACTGCAATGACTTGATCTCGGAACGCAATTCTGAAATCGTATGGAACTGGCGTCGAAGTTCCTGCGTGTTGCGTACGCCGTGAATATTCAAGGATCAGCGAAAAAGAAGACACACCCCACCTCTTCCAATTCGGCGTTCCGTGCTCTGAATCGGTCCCGCTGGCTCGTCACGATGGGTAATATCGATGTATCCGCAGACGAGGTGAACGGAATCGGCGTGCTTCGCGTCGTACTGCTAGACGACTCCCCTTGCTTGTTCTTGGCAGTTTCCAAGCCAAGGTCTAGACCGAGTCCGGCCAGCGCATCGTCAACGCCCGTCGTCCCACTCGTATTTGCGGGTTTTGCAGAACGGTTATCGAGTGCGAGAAGGTCCGTCTCGAGTTTCTCATTGAGGGATTTTTCCTTGGAAAGCTCCGTCCGGGTCGTGTCGAGCTCAGACTGCGTAGACTTGAAGGACTCTTCAAGAGACGTATGCAGGATCTGATACAGTACGTGAGCGCGTGTATTGTAGTGATTACCAAGGGAAGAGAGGGCAACCCTACCCTGAAACGCGTGAGCTCTTCGAGGATACGCTTGTTCTTGCTCGCGAGCAGTACTTCGAGGCTCTTTCCATGCTGTGCGTTCGCCTTGTCAGCGTTTGGATCAGGGAGATGTATACCTTCCGACTCGTGGGAGGACCAGTCGTCACCATCTGCGTCGGAAGTGTCGTCGTCGAGACCACCAAATTCAACGTACTATTTGTACGCATCAGCAATCGGGTTGAGATTCGTTGTGAAGTATATACCAACTCACCTTCATGATCTCGAGCTCCCGCTTGATTTCATCGTAATCGGCATACGTCGCAAGCTTCTGCTTAAGCGTGCCCATTTCCGCTTGCAGCTCTGCCTTTTCCCTCTCTTCTCGCTTTGCACCCTCTTCGTCGTGTCTTGCGAGTTGGATTTGTGCAACGGACAGCTGTGACTGGGTAGAGAGAGCCTCGGCTGTCAGATCTGTGTTGGCTGACTCGAGAGTCGAAAGCCGCGATTGCAGGCTCGTTATCCTGCATAACTGGTCAACTTCGATCTATGCAACAGAGACAGCGAACACACAATTCTGTGTTCTCGCTTTCCGCCCTCAGTGCTTCGATCTCGGCACGCAACTCCTCCTGTTATGTCATGTATAAAGCCCATGCAGTAAGGATACAGATATTAGGGTGAAAGAGAGGGGACGTACGTTCCTCCCTTCGACAACCGCGACTCTGCTATTCGCCCTCTCGAGATCGGCGAGGACCATATCTGCCTCAGCCAGTCGTGAGACGAGGTCTTGATCAGCGCGCGAGCTGGCATCCAAAAGACGCGCTTGGTTAGTCTCGTTCGACAGTCGAAGCTCACGAAGTTGCGACTTGTAGAGCGTGACTTGACGTGTCAGGTCCTGTTCGCTGTGACGCGCGATGAATGAAAGCAATGGCGGTGAGCCCAAACTGGAAAGGACCGCCGGCGAGCCACTCACCGTTCCTCGTAGTTCCGCATACGTTCATCATACGTCGCTTTCAATTCATTCTCCTTCTGCGTGACCTTGTCGGCGATCAACTCTTCCATCTATCTCAACCCCGTGATCAGCACCCCATCCCATTCCAGTGTTCTCCGCACGCGCAAATGTAAATCATCACGTGCACACACACCTTGCCCTCCAAGGTCTCCACCCTCCTCTTCGTACTCTCGAACGTGCCATTCTCCCTTTTCAGCTCAGAGTTCTCCCCTTTGAGTCGCGCGACCTCGGCCTTGAGTGCGTTGACTTCGACAGTCAACGATGCGTTCGTTTCAGACGTGATCGTCTGTTCCACGACTGCTTCAAGGAGTGGATAAGGATCTGGGGCTTCTGCGAGGACTTTGTAGACGTTTAGAAAAGCTGACTCGGCGACTTTGGAACGTTTTGTGAGGTTGTCGATTTCTTGCTGGTACGCTATATGGAATGGAATGGGGTGGTTCGTCGTCGGAGAGGGTGACGTGAGTGTGCCTATACCGTGCGGGTCCAACGACGAGGAAGGGAAACGTACATTTGAGCAGTCCTTTGAACGAATTGAGCTTTTCGTCGTCTGGGATCTTCTTGAACTCTGTACACGGAGGTGTGTCAATCGGTCCTGTGCTGAGGTTTATGCATTGAAATGAAGCGAAGCTTACCTTTAGTGCGCTCAGCCAACCCCTTGCGACTGAGCACGTTCTCTTTCTGGTTCTCGACGACCTCGATGCCTTGAGCATCGAGCGCCTTTTGGAGCTCGTGGAGGTTGATGGCTGGTCCGGTGGAAGCGTCCCAGGAGACAAGCCGACGTGTAGGCGCGAAGCGAAGAGATTTTGGTTCATAGACAGATGAAAACGACGGTACATGAGCGAGGTGTTGCAGCTCATATTAACGGATACAAGCGCACCTTTCCACGTCGCAAGTGCTCCGGAGAAGTTGTGGTATTCTGTCGAGCCCATCGTGACGTTGTCCAGGCTCGGATGACAGACTGTAAGTGTGAGAGCTGTGTTACCCGAGCGTCGCAAGTTCTCGAGGCCGTAAGTTCAAGTTCACTAAATTCTGTTACACTCAAAAAGTTACGGTACAACTTTGAGTTACTGGTGACCACTGCACTGGGTACTAAGTAGCAAGTCCAACAATCTGTTCCATATGCCTAACTACGTCCAACAGTTTCGCACTTTCGTAGCTGTATGGTTTGGACGGGATACGGCGCGCAATTGGATCCGTCGCTTTCAACCCCGCGAAGACAGCCTCCTTCAAAACGATCTTCCATGTCGTCTGCCCCTCCACCACACGGCACTCGACCGTCAGCGCATCATAGTCGTTTGTACCCCATGGCGTCCACCGTGCAAGCTTCTGAATTCGTGCGCTGTCGACCAAATCATGATCGAACTTGCAGTCCGGTCGTTGACACGCGTTCAGTTCGTGGTGAGCTTGGCAGAGGCTTTGGGTCTTTGCATATTGTGTCTAGCAAAATAAAAGAAAAATCAGTCCTGGTTGTCTGTTCCCCATCGACGCAACCTCACGAGAGTATCGCCCGCCGTTCTCAATCCTGACCGTGCTTCTCTCAGTAGCAATGCCTTGGGGAGATCATAGACTCTGGCATGGCCGACATTTTTTAATGGCGAATACCCAGATCCCTCGGATATTCTCACGTCCCAACCCCCATACCATCCTTCGTGACCCCCATACCTCTCAAAACCGTACCCATAGTCAAGACCAACCACATAGGATCTCCGTCCATCGCGGTTTCCCTTGGGACGAATTGGATGTATACACTGTCCCGAAAGCAGACGAAGAGTGTACTCACCAACTTGTGTACTCGATTGACATTGAATATGGTATGACTGTACTTGCATCCGTAATTCATCCTCGCTTTTTCGCACTGGCTATAGAATTGCCCGCTCAGAGATCCTCTGAGGGGTTGTGTATTGATCAATGTATGATCTCTGCAGGCCGTACGGGCAACGTATTCGTCGCTTATGGGCATTCTCGAGTATAGGGATTCCAATGGCTACCACGAGGATGAAGCGATAGACGGATTATCGATCAGATATATCATGCATCGTGGGAGTTCGAACTATCTAGGTGCTTATACCCTCCCCCCCCAATCACCGCATACCTATCTGACGAATTAGGATCAGAAGCCCACCGAGATGAGTTGTGCCTGGGCGTGAACAAGTGTAGATCCGCCACCTATAAACTTGTTTCCGCCAGAAGGGATCGCATCTCATCATTCGCGATAGAAGTGCCACCATCAGCTCCTAGAGAGGATACTGCGAGATCGTGACGGGTGAGTGTCGTAGTCCACGTGCGTATGGTAAAGGTTTTGCGATTCTCCAAGCCCGGTCGTGCCTATGTGGTCACCTTCATAATTTCAGACAAGGTTTTTGTACCATCCCCCGCGTGGGTAAACGGTTCTGGTGGACTCGGGAGGCTGGACCATGTAAGCCTTTGTGAACGAATATATTTGATGTTATAATGTTCACACCACCCAAGATGCCCCCATTCAAAGGGATGTCGTCCAGGTCAGTTGCCTGACTGGCATCGAACGGCCAGGAACGGGGAGATCTAGCAATGGATACGACGCGACACGCTCAGACATACATGCATGGTGGTCACATCATGCTCACCTGTTGGGAATTCCTTGCGGATGATGCACCTGTTGGTGACAGGAACCACTGAATGTTTATCAAGTTGTCAGATGATCAGTGGTATACCTTGTACCTTCGAGTCGTTTGAAACGGATTTCACTTAGACTGCTCAGGTTTAAATAAATTCGGCTTCTCTCTTGGGCTTACCAGCGTTCTTCGCCCAACACGCATTTCTTGGTCTTCCAACCTTGCTCGCGTTAACCTTTGCTTCGAACGCCCCCGAGACACGAGTGACTCGCAGTATGCTGCGCGAGTGACCCTGACGAATCGCGATGTACGGAACCCAAGGAAAGGACCCGCATTACCTTCAAGTTGTTTCGCAGGAAGAAGCACGCCGGGGGCGAGGCAGTGACGCTACGACTGTGTGCTCGCATCGGAGCTGTCGGGGGTTGGCATGGATTTGAAGACAAGGTGCAAGGGGTGGTAGGTTCTTCCCTGTCTACTGTGACCGTCATCATTGACCTTGAGAGCAACTCCGTGCCGGCTGCCTCTTCCAGTTTTATATTTTGATCAATAAGGTAGGGGGGACGCTTCTCCACCATCCACTGCTAATACCCATCGATGACATGGTCTTTGACTAACCCTACTTGATAAAGATGATTGACGGCTGACATCACTAACCGCGGAAAGTACATGTACACATCACAAGCGCTATACTGCAACGTCGACCTACTCATCCGCAACTATAACAACACTCTTTCCAATAAACGCACCTTTGAGGAAATTGTCAAATGTCACTTCAGCATTCTCGTGACATCGTCCCCGTACGTCAACTCTTTCGATGCGAGCAGAGCAGATACTTTGGAGAGAGGGTGGTGACGACGAAGCCTTTGATCGAGATTTCCTTTGCGAGCACGTTGATCATGTTCTGTCACCTTGAGTCGCGCTCGAATTATAACGTGAATGAGTACAGACCGGAAGTGATTTGCCCGAGCCGCCATAGTCAGCGATCATCCCACATTCCTATAAGACATGAGTATGCGTGCATCAAGAATGATGGTGACCGACTGACGATGAATCAGGCGTGTTTCGCCGCTGCGTTGAGCGCAGTTTCAAAGTGATTCGCCGCCCACATTATCCCAGTAGCTGTACCTCTGTTCGGGACACATTGTATCGCATTCGCGCGGGCAGGAAAAACATACACGTCAACGAAACCTGCCTTGGCCAAGATATCGGACGTCATTGTTGTCTTGTAGTGGAACGCCACGTCAGCACCGAGTTCTTTCATGCATTGAACTTGGTCGTCCGAACCGGCAAATGCAATAACTTTCATGCCATCCCGTTTCGTGAGTTGAATCACGAAGCTGAAAAAGTCTCCCGTCAACGCACGCACCCGTAGACGCCAAGGAAAGGTACGCACGATCCGACTGCACCTGCTCCGCTAATGATGAATGCGACTTCTCCCTGTGCGAACGTTGTTCGAGTTGGGGAAAAAAACAAGAGACACCTAAGCTGGCTCACCTTTTTCGCACGTGAATGCTCCTCCCAGCCGAAATATGCGGTCTGGCCTTTGAACCACCGTCAGCGCATGCTTTGAGGACAACGACGGGATGAATAACTTGCCAGGCAAATCAGCTATTCCTACAAAGATGCTCCAAGAGAGGTTGTACTCGTTGTGTAGCTTTGTGAATGACTCAGTCTTGTGTCCCGAGTATACCTGGAACGATACGAATCAAAATAAAATTCAACATGGGATCACCGCACTCACGGATAAATCCATGCAAGTGATCTCCAACCTGAAATGCCGGGTTCTCGGAACGCACGACGACTCCGATACCAGGATTCAAGTTCAGTGAAATGACAGTCATTGAAAAAACAAAATCCTATATCTATTCTGTCCATGAGCCGAGATGTCCTCGAATAAGGTATGCTGAAGAAACAAACTTACAGGTATGAAAAGTTTCATCCTGGCCGGTAAATAAGGCTCCAAGGACAACACGAGAGTCTTGAGCAAGACGCTTCCTTTCAAAGGGATATTGTCCAGGTCAATTTCCTGACTAGCATCGAATGTCGTTGACAGGGAGGCCTAGGGGTGGGTACAACGCGACACGTTTGGATGTACGTTTCCGGGTAGGCTAGCGACTGTATCATGCTCGAGGATGATGCGCTTCTTCGTGGCAGGGATGGGCATCAGTAGTATACTTTAAAAGTTGCCTTGAATCAAGGCGTTGACAACGGATTTTATACTCGGAGTACTGGCATGCCGGGAAGAAGCCTTTGATGAGTGCGGTTGCTTCGTCATCACAGCAATGGTGTTTTGCCGTGAACGCGTGTAGAGGTGCCAGTGGGTGATCTCTGCTGCCGTATGTGCTGACAGAAGATAAAACCCAAATTTAATTGATATCATAAGCAGGCAGAAACTTCCAGCTGAGCCTGCGCATGACTAAGTCACTTTAGTTCCTACCGATCCAATGGTCAGTATAAAAAAAAGTCTTTCAAGCTGAGCAGAATCGTTCGAGTGCAGTGATGCGGAAACTAAGCTCGCCTCGACGCCGAGGACGTAAATAAAATAGCATAGCCACGATCAACATCTAATTATATCATCATTCACTCATATGCGATGCGAAGTCGCTGGTAGCCGTTCCTCCTCGACACCCAAGCCCCGCTCGACGTCTTGATGAGTCCCTGAGCCATCTAGTGAAAAAAAAAAAATGTCGTGTGCCATATACCTCCCGAGTGTTTACTCGCGGATTCTCTCGTTTTTCGTCTTCCTGTCCTTTCTCCCTGCAATTCAGGCCTCGGAATGGATCCAATACCCACCCAGTGGACATGCAACCATGACACACTACACCCTCCCTACGGGGTTCATCGCTGCGTGCGGATGTACCCCGAACAGCACATACTATCCCACTGCCGCTCTGAGCCAAATGGCGTATGGGAGCAGTACTGCTTATGGCCCTGCATGTGGCCAATGCTTCAATCTCACTCTCTTGAACGCTTTCACGGTGAATCCGCCTTTCTATCCCAACGTGACTAATTCAGTCGTTGTCAAAATTACCGACCTCTGTCCGCTTTCCACGGCGGGGTGGTGTAACGCCACGACCTCTGGGCCCAATGCGTGAGTGAACGACGCTATATTCAAGGAGTGCGATGATGTGACACCAGAACTAGCGGTGGCGGGTACCTCAACTTTGATCTTGCCTGGCCGTCTTCTTCAATCCCAAATAACTTCTTTCCGTCTAACGTTGCCCTCTATGGTATGTCTTGTTCACCAGAACATACGGTTATCGGTGACTGAACACGTGTTCACGCAGGCTTCACCGTGAGTTTGAACGACTAACATCTAAAAGGAGATGATGAATCAAACGTAAACAGGACTTTGGTGTCTGGAACATCAGTTACCAGAGTGTCTCGTGTCAGAACTGGGAGGGATATACCAATCAGACCGCTCTCGGAAGCGTTGCAGATTTGGGTTACACCTCCTGTTGTCCAAATGACCCGATGGTAATATTCATTTCATTCCACAGTATCTAGACTGAATGCGACGATATGATGACACAGGATACTCCCAACGATGTGTGTCCCTCCTATTCGGACAATGCAGGACTATCGTTCGTCGCTTTTCTTTACAGATGTAAAAGTTTCGTGCTGATATTCAAGTTACAGCCCAACCATCCACCCTGGATCGGGGGCTGATACCATACTCACGAACATACCACACCTTCTTTTCCTAACAATGACTGTATCCCTATTAGCGTATTTGTTGTAGAACTTTGGGGTTCGAGTTCTCTGCTGGGTACATATCCTGATACTCTCATCTTCTTCCGCATGGTTTTTCTTCGCGTCACCTTTCATCTTCAGAGACTATACTCGCTTCATGTAACTAGTCCCATTCTCGCTATTGCCTAGACACACTCCACAACCCACGGATGGCTTGGTCCACCCGTCCTCCACATCATACGAATGGCGTGATCTCCAAAGGCCCAAAATCAGAGGTCAAATATAGCGTTTCCTGACTCCTGACGGTTATGAAACCCTGTGCGCTGTGTCGAGCCGCTCGTTGCCACGAAATACGACGTGCCCGATGTCACGAGCGAAATGGGGCGGGAAGCGAGATTGGGGTCCCCGTTTTTTTCGCATTTGCCGTCCGGGACGAACAGAGTTTCCAGTACTAGTGATTGCAGCAGGCATGGATGAGGTCGATGCTTCTGCGGGTTGTGCTTCCATCGTGCCCTCGTTCGTCGGTGGATCTACGTGAAGAATAGGGGGGGCGGGGATGCGACGCTCTGTTTGACAGCTATCGCACTGATACGCGATGAGGTGACCATGCGAGCTCGAGTCTGTTCGGGACGTGTCAGCGAAAACGACACACGAAGCTACTACGGTTCGGTTACTGGCCTTTGATGCGGACGGTTGCAGAGATGCCGGGTACCAAGGGAGCGCTGCAACATTTGCATATGCGGCGTTTCACAGACGGATCCCTGTGCAAAGAATGATCGATGAAGCAACAATAACAACGACACGTCAACGAGGCAAGGAAGAAAAGCGCTCAATTCAACGAGGCCTCAAAACACACATCTTCACGTTCGTTTTTTGCCCCACATTCTTCATCGTCTCTACATAACTCCTCGATAACTCCTCCAGGCTCACTACGCGCCGTCTCTTCTTCTTCTGGGACTTGGTAGGACGCGATGGAGGGTCGCCTTCCTTGGTGCCAGTGCCTTTGTCGTTGGGTGTCGTCGATGACCTCGACGGGTCGTCGTCGTCGCGGTGGATGGAGTCGGGGAGTGCGAGGCCATTCAGAAGGACACTGGCTTGGTAGAGAAAGTTGAGTCGTTGGAGGATATCTCGGTTCGTCACGCTCATGGGATTGGGTATTTCCTTGTTCTTGTCCTTGTTCTTACCCATGACTCGATAGTTGAAAGGGCCACGAACAGCCTGAGGGATACCTTGAGGTGGATTATCGGCTATTTCAAGTTGCTATATCCAATCATGTGCGAAACATAAGCGCTTAGCGAGCTTATCATATCCGACCTTAGCTCAGTTGGAAGAGCGCGAGACTGTAACTGGATAAATTCATCTTGAGGTCGCCTGTTCGAGCCAGGCAGGTCGGATTTCCTTTTTATTTCTCTTTGTGCGGCGGCCTGCGTGGAACGAATGCTTGCTTGGGGTGTCATAGGTTGTGTACCGACCTTAGCTCAGTTGGAAGAGCGCGAGACTGTAACTGGATAAATTCATCTTGAGGTCGCCTGTTCGAGCCAGGCAGGTCGGATTCTTTACATTTATTTTCGTCCGTCAGGTGGGTGAGTCTCGAACGGCTCCGTACATCAAGACATGGTCAATGGATACTGACGTTACATTCCCGAGACATATTCCCTGATGAACATATTAGCCCACCGATGTGACCGCTCCTATAGTAGTACATGGCATACGCATACCGTCCACATCACCACATCGTCTGTTACTCCTGGAATACTTTTACACCGTCGCACCCAAACTCCTCAAAAACTGGATCCCGCTCGTGTCTCCGCTAAACATGGCCTTTTGCAACGCCGTCAAACCGTCGATTCCATACGTACAATTGATGTCAACATCGTACTCTGCGATGACTTCGATCGCGCCTGTGTAGTCGCCTTCTGCGACGAGATCGTGGAAGGCGCGGTTATGTACTTGGCTGGGATGAGAGTCTAAGAATAGTTCTTCTTCCTGTTCAGCGGACAGCCACGGCCAGTTGGTGGCAGGTCCGAGTTCAAACGTTTCCAAGTTCGGGTCAATGTCGACGTACGACGTACGACGTTGATGTGAGCGAGGATATCAAATGTCGGATTCGAATCAGTATCGTTTCGTGTCCACGAACACTCGAAAGGGGGAAAGGGGGAAGAAGAGAGACGACGCTACGCACGAGGATCATGCCGAAATCGAACCCCTTTGTCTCACCGCCTTCGTTTCGAACATCGACGACGAACCGTCCGAACGGACCGATCGTGTTTTGCCCACACACCACGCACGTCGTGAACCTGGTGGATGTGGATGCACCACCCGTTGCCGGCATCAGGTCCGGTATGACGCCACGAGCACGACCCTGCTTGGCGTGGTCGATCAGGCAAGTCCAGTGGGTGTGGTGTCCCCCAGGACCTGACCCAGGTGGACCGCAATATAATTCGACGTCGTCGATGGCGGTCGCTACTTCCCCTCGTTCAAGTGGATGTTCGAATTCTGAATCGGATTCGGTGTCGGGGCTTGTCGTGATACAGAGGAGTTGGTGACAGAACATGCAAGTCTCGGGGGAGTAGGCGGACAGAGGCTGGCTGATGCTCGGCATGATAGTGCGGACCAACTTTGTTGATTTGATTTGATTTCTTGTTATCAGGATCTCACAAGTTGCTGTGTTTACACTCGTCGTACATGATTTGGGACTATGTGCTATCGCGTCTTTCTTTTCTAGTCAACATCCATCTCTGTTGTGGCCATTTTTTGTTCCCTTACGGTATACCGGTATCACGGATCTATGCTGGTAGCCAGTCTAAGAATTCGGGGGTGAAGTAGGATAGGATGAGCGTAGCGCCTGGAACAACCATCTGTAAACCAGTCTCAACGCGCAAGTGCGACACCCACCGGCTCTAACCATACTCTCCGTTGTCTCAAACGCCATGGCTTTGAGGTCATACACACCAGCCTTTGCACCCGCATGAACCATGGCAAATTCCCCGCTGACTTGATAACATGCGATCGGGTGATCCGCCGCAAGTTGTGCCGCGTCGGCGATGATGTCCAGATATGGGAGTGAGGGCTTGACCATGATGATGTCGGCGCCTTCGGCCACATCGCGTTGCTACCCGGCAATCAAAAATGAGACAACGCGCGCCAGACCCATATAAAAGGCTACTAACAATGGCACGCCTCGCAAGGCCCTTGGCAGTGGGCGGGAGTTGATAGCACTTGCGATCCCCGAACGACGGGGCACTCCCAGCGGCGTCTCTGGACGAACGAACAACACGCCGTGAACCGGGGGTACCATGTGTGTGTGTGGGTGGGTGGGTCCTCACCTGAAAGGGCCGTACAACCCACTCGCGAACTTGGCGGAATAACTCATAAGGGTGCATCGGTTGCCGAAACCGGCGTCCATCAAGTTTCGTTTGATCGCTTGAACCCGGCCGTCCATCATATCACTCGGTGCGACGCAGTGTGCGCCAGCGCGCGCGTAGTTGACGGCGACTTGGGCGATACGTGTGACAGAAAATTGGGTGTGAATCGTACCGTCGGGATTGAGGAGTCCACAGTGACCATGTGACGTGTACTCGCAGAGACATACGTCACAAGCGATGTAGAGCTCAGGGAAGAGAGATCTAATCTTTTGGATGGCTTGAATGACAGGGCCTTCGGGGTCGTCCGCTGGCGATCCACGTTCATCCTAGAGTGCGTCAGCGTTTGCAACGGCAATAAGACGGATCTGTGCATGGAACGCGCACTTTCTCACACTTGAGGGGGACGCCGAAGAGGATGACGCTGCTTAGACCTTTATGGACGAGCGGTCCTAGGAAGCCCTCGAGTTGGTTGACACCCCATCGGCGCTGACCAGGAAGAGTAGGAATGACGACGCTGGCATCAGGATCGTCTGTGATAAATATGGGGTACATGAACATGGATTTTGTGAGTTGACGACGACCTTGCCACGAGCGCGAGAGGGGGTGTTGATACCCTCCCTGAAGGATGGATCTGACTCTGCGACATATGTTGGACTTGGAACGTTGAACAAACAGGACGAGTGCTCACGATATTTCCATGTCTAGTGATGTGTTTTTAGGTCGAGCTGGTGGTAGTGAGATGCTGTGGCTTCGGATCGGCTTGATTTGCTTCCGTTCACCGAGTCACCATACAAGGCTATGTATACGCATATGCAGCCTGTCGAATTCTGGGTATTGCTTCGTGTAAAGTATAGATTGTACTAGAACCTGTGGTTTCGAATTTATCCGAGTTGGATTCACTCCCTCGGTACCTTGTGCACATACGTTTAACGTTGGTGGCGTTCATACTGATGCCGTTGGACACGTTGGTTGATAGAAAACACTGAGGAAGGCAAAGCAGATGGAAAATAAGACGCTCTGATGCGTACACAATACGAGCACCATATCTAGACTATCGGAGGACCGGTGAAATAGCAACTGTACCATCTACCGTTGAGAAGTCTCGAGCATGCGGCCTACACATATGCTCGAGACTTCTCAACGGTAGATTGGCCGGCCCATCAGCGACTCGGACATATGAGTCTGCGGAACCGAGAAATGGGACGACTCAAGTTCTTGGGGGACTTGAGTCAGTGACTATCAAGTTATGGCATGGTCTTATGGCTAGGGAAACGGTCGCGAAGTCAATTTCAGGAGAGAGGTACAGCATTTAATTTTTGCCACAATGTACGTACAGCCTCCCCGCAGGCGGGGTACAACTTGAACAAAGGAGTGGCGAGAACAATGCAAGTTAGTGGAACAAAAGATAGCAGAACAAAACAAGGTGGTTTTTTGGTGGCACAAACCATTGTATCGGTGCGGGAACAACCAGTTGGGATGAAACGGCTTGGTTGGCGACCCAACGACAGGAGTGTCGTAGTGTAATTACCATGAAGAGAGCAACGTAAGCCAAAGCAGAGTGGTTTGACTGCACCAAGTTACTACATAGTAGTTACTTACAGGTTGTTGATCGTTGGATTGACCATGCGGTTGTATCTCTCAACACAGCTATCGGATCCAGGGTTGGTGTAGCGACGAGGGTCATGACAGTTGCGGCGGACGACGGACTCGGTAGCCTCGTGTAACGTTGACGGGGACATTCCCTGATTGGAAACGGAGTCAAATTGCGCGATCACGTGATATTGTTGAGTGAAGTCCCACGCGTTGTCAAGTTTTGCATTAAACACGCGACGGCACCCTTTGTCACTGTCCATCCCATCCTCCCTTTGTTCCCCCTTCAACGACGAGCACGACGACGAGTACGTTAACTTATTCCTCACACCACAGCGTCCACGACGTTCAACCCGTCGATGTCCGCAGCTATCATGTCTACCCCTCCACAGTATATATCTGTATCCGGAACCACACGCGGTCGCAACATGACCCCAATATCTCCCACCTGTCGCGCAGCCCACTACTCAACCCCCCCTTCTGCTGATCCAAGCTCTGCTCCTTCCTACGACTCACCCATGTTGACCCCGTCTCCGCTCCGACGAAGGCCGTTCTTCACACCACCGGTCGACGACCCAGAGCAGGACGACATCTTCCTCCAATCTCCCTTCAAGTCTCCTCCCCCAGTGCACCGCCTATACCCTCACCGCCTACATAAACAACCTGTACCAATCGATGATGATGAGGGCAGCATCTTTCTGTCTCCCTCCACATCCCCATTTTTCCCAGGCCCGACCTCACAGCCTCTCCGGACGCCTGTCAAAGAGGAACTTCGCTCCAAGACTCGATCCGTGCTCAAGTCTAGACAGATCAACGCCCAGACCGAAGTCGCATTGGCCTCAGCAGTCGCTTCTGCTGCAGTTGGCACGAAACGCAAATCATTGGCGCAATCGGGTGGCTTCTCAACCCCACTACGGCAATCTGTGTCCACGCCTTTGTCCATCTCTGCCGCAAACGCAGATCCTGCTTCTGGAGTCGCCTTTCATCGTCTCGCTCCTCTCCCTGCCCTTCGGTTCGGTAGTCGTACCCCCCAATCCAAGGCTGAAACGGAGGCCTACCTGAAGGGACAAGCGGAGACAATGAAGCGACTACGTATTCGCGATATGGAAAACTCAGATGAGGACTGGGGTGTCATAGAGGACGATGACTCGGCATGTGAGAAAGAGGAACAAAATGACGTGGTTGCAAGGAAACCTTTCTCGAACAAGTTCCCTCTTCTGTCGCGGCGGTCGAAGAATCAGTTGCGCAGTCCCAGAAAGCCTTCAACAATTAAAGCCGTCCCGCAGAAGGGCAGCACCCTCGACGAGGTCACCGAGGCAATATCGCCTGGGGGCCACATTCTGAAGAGACGGGCCCGCTCGAGACCCGTATCTCTTGAGCTGCTCGAGAGCGTCAATCATTCACCATCACGCTCTGCTTCATCTCAAGTACGTTTCGCTCTTTCGCTAAACGTCCGTCGTACTAAAACTTCTTGGTTCATCTATAGCCTGACACGTCAAGTCCTAAGCATATATGTCCACCAAAGTCACCACCGGTTGCTTTTCCGTCAGTCAATCGGAATCGGATGTCCATTGTTCACAGTGTTCTTCCCCCGTCAGCGAGCGACTCCCCAATGCCCCGCAGACGGCTCACCGGTAGTAGCGGACCACATCCCTTCTTGCAGACGAACGAACCCGACTCTGCTCCTTGCCCATCTATGACGCGTCTCGCCAGCACCAGCTCCGCTTCTGTTTTCTTTGGACCATCCATCCCTCAAACCATGACCAAGACCCGTTTGCGTACAGCATCAAATGTTGCAGCGTCACCAGCGAAACGTCGCGTCAATGCGCATACATTGGTGTCCAACAGACATAGTTACGCAGGACCTGGTAACGAGGCGGTTGCTACATTTCCATGGCGTTCTACTCTCAACATATCATCGCCGGGTTCATCACCTCTTTCATTACCTCATGGCGTCCACGACGACGAGGACGACATGTTCTTTGAGCCGTGCGGTCCGCCTGAGACGTCATTCGTATTTAACGTGACCGAAGGCACCCCATCCCCCAGATCAAAGAAAGGCAAGAATATGCTTCCATTGAAATACAAGCCTCGCGATTCAGGCGTTGCCTTTAGTGATGACGAGGATGCATCGCATAGTGCGGGCACTTCGCTCTCAGCTATGCCACGTATTTCGACATCAGCGTCCTCTTTAAATTCAGATATCGGGGATGAGCTGATTACACCGTGCTTGCCTGGTCCTCATTCTGGCTGGCCGCCGGCGTTTGTCATTAGCGGTTCAGATGACCACTTGGGAACGGATGACGGAGTGGACGTCGACGCATTTATCCTTCGGACGCTTGCATCCGGTGGTAAACCTTCGGCCGAGGAATCAAAGAAGCCACCCGGTACACCAGTCAAGAAGCTCAAGAATGCATATCTCGGAGGAAACAGGCCCTGGCAAAGTGCCGTGGCTGCCAAAGTTGGGTTTAGCTTTGGAGGGTTGGACCTCGGAGCGGCGCCCGCCGGTAAAATAAAGAACGGGCCCCGCAAGAGCTTACCCGCAGCATTTCCTCCACTCGGCGCTAAGAAAGGGGCGGATCTGCAAGGGTCTGACGAGGACGAGGACGAGGAGAACAGCCCAAGTGCGAGGAAAGAAGCGACCAAGTATGATGGTCTTGGGCTCGGACGCCCACCTGTGGCATGCGGACCTGCTGGGCCTGTCGAGCGGACACGTTGGCTAATGCGGCGAAGCAGTAGTGGAGCCTTCTCAAGTGGAAGTGACACCTCCCTTGCAACCCCAACGCGGCGTAGTAAAGGTAATCTTCATCTAGGTTTATTCAAATCTACCAACTGGATTTTGACGCGTACGCAATCCAATTTAGATTGGCCTATTCTTCCGCGCGTTCCGACGCATATATCCGCTACTGCGACGACTCAGCTTCACATACCTTCGGAGAAACCTGGCTCTCGATCCTCATCAAATAGTTCTGTGATCACATTGAATTCGCCAACGCTCGTGCGACGTCAAGTGCCTAGTTCGGCTTTGCAACGGCTTCCTGTCTCGTCACTCCAACATGCCAGACCCGCGGCGAACGACAGGCTGGGCCGCTTCAACAAGGAATTTGTGGAGATCGATCAAATTGGTAGTGGCGAATTCGGTAAGGTTCTCAAAGTTCGATCCAAGAATGGACCATCTTCAGACAATCTATGGGCTGTCAAACGATCTAAGCCATTTGAAGGACCCCGGCACCGGTATGAGCCCACATTTTATCTTTAATGTCCGCTTGGTTTATTCTTAACCCTGGTAGATTGCGTCTGCGCGAAGAGGTCGACGTCTTGCAACACCTCTGCCAGGCTGCGGCCGCAGAGGGCGGCCATCATCCTAATGTCCTCGCATATATCGATAGCTGGGAGGAGGACGAAGCGCTATTCATTCGTACCGAGCTCTGTGAGCTGGGAAACTTTGCGCGCTTCCTGTGGGAGTATGGCAAGGTGTTTCTGCGACTGGACGAAGTCAGAGTTTGGAAAGTATTTGCGGACTTGAGTAATGTGAGTGGGAGACGTCCAAAATTTTATTTGCTTTGCCAGATACGGTTTAGTTCGTAGTGCCATGTTACTCATCTTGTTTTTTTTTTTGCAGGGTCTTCAGTTCATTCATGAGTCAGGTGTCATCCACCTGGATCTCAAGCCGGCGAATATCTTCTTGACCAAAGAAGGTCGCTTCAAGATTGGTGATTTTGGAATGGCGTCGTTGTGGCCTCGGGCTAGTGGTGGAAGCCCACTAGGTGTCTCACTAGGAGGGTTTGAACGCGAAGGTGATAAAGTGTACTTGGCTCCGGAAGTTCTACAAGGGACGTACGGCAAGGCTGCCGACATCTTCAGGTATGTTTGCCTATGACCCATCAGATGTCCTTCACCCGCTATATCTTGTTTTCCAGCCTTGGCATGACAATACTCGAAACAGCGACAAACATAGTCGTGCCTGATCAGTAAGTAAAGCTGCCATCTGACCTCAACTCGGCAAATGTTTGGTGAGTTAACGTCCCCTTTTGTAGGGGAGATGGGTGGCATCGCCTGAGACAAGAGGATTTCAGCCAAGTGGACTTAGACGGTAGCCCGGAACTGCTTGACCTGATCAAGAGTATGATGAGGACCCACCCAGCCGAGCGCGTCGATATCCGGACGGTGCATTCCCACCCGGTCGTCCGCAGGGTACGTGTGGCGATGGAGCGAATGTATTCAGAGACCAAGGCGACAGGATCTTCTCTGTTCGCCGCATCGCCATTGGCTAGCGTCCCGGATACCTTCTTGGACGAAATCCTTGGTCGTCGGGCCACCGTCTCGCGTTATGACGATGTCGCGATGGATCTTAGTCCATGACATTGAGTCCTCTTTTCCCCTCGCTGCTCTCGACTCCCGGCACGACAGGCCGACCCTACCATCATGCTAGAACACCGAAACACAAAAGGAAGAAATCCCTGATCTTGGATATTGCGGAAGGAAAGATTCATTGTTTTCTTCTGCGACTGTACGTCTTGGGACATTGTTGGTATAACATTATATTCTAGGGACGATATCTTTTTGCTTAAGATTCCTCTGCCACTTCTTCCGCCCGGTCACCTTTCACCTTCCTCACTCCAGATTATGCGCAACCGTCCCATTCAAACCTCATTGGCATCTATGACTCGTCATCCATAACCATTCAACCGACTATCATAAACTATCCGCACAGTACGTATTGCACATGACCCGCATTTCTATTGAATATCTCTCCGAGGACTGCCATGCACCCCGGTTTTCCTTTTTTTTTTTTACATTGTCGCTTGCCTTGAAATCTCATTCAAACATTTCGTTGCATTTTTTTCTTTTCTTTTCACGCCTGTCTCACAAATTTTCTGTGGTACCAAGCGTTTTGTCTTTCATACACCATCATGGTCTCCATACGTCACGATCGCGATTATTATTAGCAAAGTTGCTCCTATGCCTCGTAATCCTCCTCGCCTTATATGCGTGAATATGCTACCATTCCATTTTCTCGGTTTGTGGTGTGCGTGTTGATGAGAGACGGAATATGTGAAAGTCTGCGGAGGTCTGGTGACGCCACACATTCGGAACACGTAACAGGGTGTGAGGCATGGTGTTGACGTCGCGGGAAGCGACAAGGATGTTTGTTGTCAAAGCGTTGACGTGACGCGGTGATCAACAAAAGAACGCGCGAGTTAAAAGTAGCCCGTCGCCGCGAGACATCAAGGGACGACTGACGAGAAAGGCAATTAGTCGAATGGGCGTGCCGCCGAGGTGATGGCAAACCTGGCGAACCGAACACGAAAAAGGGTGGAGGGGGGGGGAAATGAAAAGAAATCGAAATGGATATGGAAACGAAGCCTAAACGGATAGGGAAATGAGGTAGCTAGTATGGAGAGCGAGAGAGGGAGGGAGAGGGAGGGAGAGGGAGGGAGGACGACGGGGAGACAATGCCGCGGCCGCGGGAATTGAGAGGGTGGATGATTCTCCGTGGATGGATTGTCAACTGATCATTGGATGGGGACTGAGATGATCGATGGAGGTCTGAGATGTCGAGTGTACGTGACCACTGACCGATGACCCCGATGATGTATCGGCGATTCGGAGAGGACCAGGGCTCAAGGGTTGGGCCTTGGCATCCGTTTTTCTCTTTTTCTTTGGTAGTTGTCCCATCATTACATGGCGCTCGTGATGTAGGAAGAGAAGGTACTTAACGCGAAGAGAACTTGGAAGGAGAGGGACGTGTGGCACGGGTTGCCCCGATAGAAGCGCATTGACAAGTCCGTGTCGCCATGCGGTGCAAGATTCGAGCTGCGGAAATCTGAAAAATGGGCCCAACTTGAAGTTCCAGGCGCTAGAAGCTTGGGGGGTCTCGAGTTCGTAAATAAAAAGGGGGTCACGAAGAATGTCTAAAAAAAAAAAAGAAAAAACGAACCGACGAACCGAGATGACAGCTGCGGAGGAGACCAACGACCCGTCCGTGCCTGAAATGGTCGACTTGCCGCGCCGAGGGAGTTTGAGCATGGCGGTGTTGAGGACGGCGGTGCGCTGATCTCCGTTTGGCGATTTTGATCCTCCCAAGCCTGCGAGACCCCCCACCCAAGTCGGAAGCGCGCGCTGATATGATGATACGGTGGAGGTGGAGTACGATAAGGAGGGATTGCATAATGAGCATATCGCCGAGTCTGCAAGGAACGGCTCGGAGGTGGAAAGGGATGTGCCCGCTCCACGTGTACGTTGTATGGAAGGTAATTCCGAGGAGAGATGGGGGAAACCCAGGACGAGGGGCCCAGAGGGAGACGGGTGGGGAACGGTCATGATGGGAGAGAATCGCTGTACACGCGTAGAACCTTTTTTTTTTTTTTCTTTTTTTTTTTGGCTGGGAGTCTCGTAAGGAGATCCACGGAAACTGTTCCGAGCACATGTTGGTCGCGGTGGTGATGAATTCGAAATGAATTAGCACTGCAGAAGCTCTGAAACGAGACCGGAGAAGGTGTTGCAAAGTATAGTTTGGTGATCGCTGGCCACGCTGGGATCATCCACGAGCCGTATGAGGGGCCGATCAGCTTCGAGTGGGCGAGGAGATTCGCGAGGAACGACCTCGATCGAATAAAATGAACGGCGCCGGGGGGGGGGGAGGATTTCGATTTGACCCTCCTCATTTCACACCGACGCGGACGTCGTTGCCAGGACTTGGACTCGCTTCACTGCCACGCTGCGAGTGACATTGCGAGTCTGCCAAGATTTTATTAAAAAAAAACCAGGTCGGGGAAGGGGCAGTTTTCCAGTTTTCCCCCAAGTTCCGTCCCAGTCAGTCAGCACAGGGCCAGATCTCGCGTGAAGCTCAGGGTTCACGTTGGACGTCTGTGTGAATGGACTAAGGTCGGTTGTCCATTTATCTTACGGACCTCGTAAACATGTGCTATAAGTTGGACCCTGGGATGTCTGCCAAGCCGCCCGCCCCTCCCTCCTTTCCGTCTCACACATCCCACTCCTTGTACCCAATTCACATCCCTCCCTCCCCCGCCGACACCATCAACGCCGACCCCGCACACCGCCAGATGGACCCAAATGTCCTCCCCCAGCCAAGGTATCCGAGTACTTGCATTCCTTCCTTGATGCCCCCCGGAGTCGACCCCACGTCTGTCGATTTCAGGACTTTCTTCCCCTACATCCCCAACGAAGTAAAACACCGCAAAAGGACCTCCCGACACCAGCTCAAGGTCCTCGAAGACGTCTTCCGCAAAGACACAAAACCCAATGCCGTCCTTCGCAAAAAACTCGCCGCCGAACTCGAGATGTCCCCTCGCGCAGTTCAGGTACGCCCCGCCCCCCTCCTTTCTCACCGGACGCGTGCTCATCCTTCGCGTCGCGCCCTCTTCAGGTGTGGTTCCAGAACAGGTACTTTTCAACGCACGGCCTCCGCTCTTGCTCTGATGCCCCACATCCAGGCGTGCCAAGGAAAAGGCCCTTCGTAAACGCGTTTCCACGATCGTCGACCAAGAGAGACCCGCTTCCCCATCACTGAAACAGTCACCGCCGTCTCGAGACGCTTCACCAAACGACTCTTCAAACTCGTCAACGGCTACGGAAAAGCCTACACGTCATACGGAAGATGACATCTCGTCGGTTCCACCCACCGTGGAGCCTGCTAGCCCCGTGCTCAAGATCCCTTGCTCCCCTCCGCTCCTCCCTCAATCACCGCCCTCAGCCTGGTCAAGTTCCTCAGCCACACCTGTCGACGTTCCACCTCACGTCCGAACTCCGCTCATGCTCGATTCCAACGCTCAGGATCCTGACTTGTACAACACGCGACGCCCTTCTTTGCCGACTGTCATGCCCTCACAGCCGCTCACGGGACCAAACATGACACAACCACCGTACCATTATCCTGACCGACGTAACTCTATGGACGTCAACTTCTTCCGGCTAGTGCATCATCCATTTGCTCGCATCGCCAAGGAAAAAAACGAAGCGCTGTATCTGCCCAAGTCTCCACTTTCACCTGCTGGCTCTACACAGGCCAACTTGACGCGTCCGCCTGGTATGATTGGACCTCTCCGGACCAACGGTCACGGATATCCACATCCTCGACCTACCCTCTCTCACCGTGCATCAGAACCGCACGTATTCGCTTCTGTACGAACACCATTCCCTCCTGTCCCCGAAAGTGGACCACCTCTTCAATCGCAACCTGCTCCCTCACGCAGGTTCTCTGACAACCGTCCCTATGCCATCACGTCTCGCACAGTGTCTTCCCCAATTCCCGGCCCACTTCCAACCCCAGGCTTCCAATTTGGCGACCCTTCGTCAGGGTCACCTTCCAATGCGTCTCCCACTCCTGGGGAAATCGAGTCACCACCTCTATCCATGCAATCCCCTGAGATTGCCCAACTGCAACGCTGGTCATTCCCTAGATCGCGTGAGACGGACCAGGATACAGAGGACTCGGGCAGCTACAGTGCTTTGTCGAGATTTGGGTCTGTCGCAAGTATATCTGGAAGCGAGTCAAGCGCCATTTACTCGGATGTGAGCAGTTGTGTGGCGGTCGATCACGGTTGCGATGCATCCACTAGGCGCGGTTCTTGGTGAGTATTGGGGCGTGTTCCTTGTAACGGTGGCGCCTGACGTACGCGTGGTGATAGTGCGTCTGGGAGTTATCTCGAAATGCGTCTATCTGGGCTTAACATGACAACTCGATCAAGTCAGGGTTCTCTCAATGAGGCAAACCTCAATGCGGCCGCCGCTCTCGCATACAGGGACAAACTTGCAAGGCAAGAGCACCCGTCTGAGGCGATCGGAGGATACGTTTCTCCTGCCTCCACCGCCTCCCCAGGAACAAGCCCGCTCATCCGACAAGTCAAAGAGTCTGCGCCGTCCGGACTGCGGAGCGAGGGTATCTACGAATATAGCTCTGTAAGTGATCTGTCACTTGTGTACTTGTATTGATTCCTCACACACACCCAAGCTCTCGCAGGTCCCGGAAAACGACGAGATCGCAGCAGCTCGCCGCGGAAGCATACAAACTCAAGAGCCTCTTCCTCATATTTACGTTCAGAACCATTTCGAGTCACAAAGCCCGTACCGCACACCTCCCTCTGAGGCTCGGGCATCCTCTGTACGGCCGGCGCTTCAACAGCAGCATTACTCACCTGGCGGTAGTTTCACACCCCAACCTGGCTTTCTACACTCCGGAGAACCACCGTTCGTCCCTGGGCCCGGATCTGTGCAACCGGATTCCTCGTACCAGCAACAGCAATCAAGCCAGTTGCAATACCCGCCCGAAGGGACCTTCCAAGGAGCGCCGAGTACCATGGGTGTACCACACACCAATATATCGAGATATGCACCATCTGCGAACGAGTACACCTACGCTTCCGGTCACGGGCAAGAACCATTTACATCCTTCACGTGAGCTGATTGAGGAGGTTAGTCGAAAAAATTCTGCTCATTGGTCAGGTCATGCTCGGTTTTCATGCTATTTATTGTATCTCCGTGATGCCTTATTCGGGCAAATTATCTGGTGGATGTTCTGGTACTATACACATCTCCCTTTTTATTATCATGTTCTATCTCATTTCTTGTTATGTCCATCTTGGTCAATAATTCCCTCTTCGTTGGCATTTATATCTCTCTCTTGTACTACTCCGTTTGTTTTTCTCTTCCGTTTGTGCCAAAAATGGTCTAACACGCCGTCTGTTAGACGTGCTTGTGTTATCGTTCACCCTTTCCTCAATCCTGCTCGAGCTCCTTGCTATATTTGCTTGTCTATTCATCTCGAGACTCGTTATTCTGTGCTATCGGACCTCGTTGACTGGTATCTCCCCATCATATTTTTTTCTTTCATCCCGTCCTGAACTAGGGGCCGCACACTCTCGTTTCTTTTCCTCTTTCGCCATATCCTATCCTATCCACATCCAATCTTCCCGTCGGCGTTGCGCTCGTTTTCTCTCTGTCTCATTGTTTTCCTCGTCCTGCCTGTCTACTTATGTTCGAGAAGCTACTCCCCCGTCCTAATATGCACCTAGCGTAAATGCATCCGGTATTTTTGCATGTGGATGGAGTGTATCATTTGTTTGTTTGTTTTTTGGAGGGGCTCGCGGGTGAGCTCGGAACTGAATGTACGACATTTGACATAGCAAGGGTCGATGGGGCGTGATGTCGCGTGTGTCAGCTTTTTTTTTTTTTGTCATGCCAGTGGACTCGGGGACGTTGTCCTGGAATGCTTTGCGGTGCGATGACATTGCTCCCCGGTAACCCCATTTGGGAAAGGGATGACCGGATCATGGGATAGGTTTCGCCAAACGAATCGAATTGAATTGAAAAAAAAAAAAAAAAAAAGATGATTGTGTGTGCCCGGCGCGCGCGAGTCTGACATTTGACAGAAAATCTTTGTAGACTTTCTCTTGTGTGTGTGTGTGTGTGTGTGTCAACAGAGGAGACCGCTCCAGGAGTGATCTGGATCCGCGTTGACTCGAGCGTACATATATTATAGGCGAGTATGTGTTTTTTTTTGAACTGTTTGAACTGTTGATCAAAAAGGGCCGTCTACACTTACTTATGATGATGATTGATGCATGCCATGGCGGCTCGTCAGCGGCAATGGTCATTGGTGTATCTGTTACCTGTACGTTTTACCGACGACCAAGCGTTCTGAGAAGCTTGCACGAGTTTCTTCAAGTTCTCTCGTCACCAAGTAACTTGCTGTGTAAATATAATACATATCGCAAAAACCACCGCTTCGTCGTTGCCAATCAGGCAGAACCTTCCAGTTGGTGGACGGGATCTTTTGCCAATGGCAATTGATGGAGAGAAATAATAATAATAATAATAATAATAAT